>UCOH01010013.1:0-32874 GCA_900474275.1 Synergus japonicus
GGTCACAGTTGGTCATATATTGTCATACCTGCTCTCACCTGGTCATACCTAGTCATATCTGATAATACCTAGTCATACTATATAATACATAGTCATACCTGATCATCTCTAATCATACCTGATATAAACTAGCCATAAATGACCACACTTTGGCATACATTGCCATATACAACAATACCTGTGGTCATTCATAGGCATGTCTGATCATACTTAGACATATCTAGTCATAACTGGTCATATCCGATCATATCTAGTCATACTTGGTTATATATGGTCATAACTGGTCATAAATACACTTGGTCATATATACCTGCTTTCACCTTGTCATACACAGTCATACTTTGTTATAAATGGTCACAGTTGGTCATATATTGTCATACCTGCTCACAACTGGTCCCACATAGTCAAATTTCAGCACAAATTATTCGATATTCTCATAATTTTCTGCAATCAAAAAAAATAAATAAAATTTCTATAGAATAAAATTCTTGGGAGGAATTAGTCCCACAATTATTCATCTTGAAATTAATTCCTCTGAGCTTTACTTGCGATAAGATCATCCCGTTTGAAATGAATGGTTTCGCGTATAAACTCCGCTCAGAGTTAACTCTTGTATGTTTGTTTTCTGGATGGACAGTTTCCGCAACAATTGACGTGATCCGTTCGTTCCGTTAGATCAGCCCACTTTGATCCGACTATCATATGATCCTAACGATCGCAGATAACGACGTGTGATATAACGATCTCCGTTTCGTTGGAGATCAAACGAAGAAGCTCAGAAGGCTACTAACTCGAATACCGTTAACGTTTCGAATCTTCCTATCCTTAGACTCGTTCAACTCGTCTAGGATAGAGACTTATTGTTTATTCCGATCCTCATTATCGCAGAGACGAATCGAGCCAGGAGTGCAAGAGATTGACTACATTTACTAGCATTTGGAAAAATTCGAAATCAGCTCCTTTTTCGTATTCGAGATACTCAAGACAGGAAACATTCTTTTATTAACTAATAACTTTATGTTTTAATTTTGTCTTGGGATGAGGATCACCTAAATTTTACTATATATCACTAAGTACTGAATAGAAAATATTTTTCTGAAGATAATAATATTCATAATAAATATCTTAATCAACATTATTTAATATAATTTAGAAGAATTTTTCTTTGACGAAATAATGACCAATATTTCTACCATTAGAAACTAAAACATATTTGAGAGCATTAAATTGGAATTGGTTCAATTCTATCAAATTCAATTAATACTGAAATTGACTCAATTAAAATTTAATTTACTTAATTACATTTTCGTGGACTCAATTCAATTGGAAATATTTCAATACGATTGGAATTGACTCGATTCCATTTGAAATACTTCACTCCACATTGGAATTGATTCAATACAATAATATTAATATTAATTAATAAAAATAAGTTGCTTTGTAATAAAATACATATATTTGTACAGATGTATTGGCAGTACCACTGTGATAAAACTAATTTCCGTATTATTGCTTTTTATATTATCATTCATTTTTCGCGATACTTAGGTCCATCAAATAATGAGATGTCAATGAGGGAAGATCAAAGTATTGAAAGAGGAAGATGAATATAAGCTTGGGGCGACTCACTGACGGCTATGCGCCCCAATAACATAATACATCACGCGCTCGTAACAGACAATACCCGAGGATTACCTCACAATGGCCAGTGATTTACTTCTTGCTCTCATTACCCTGCTTTGTCACGAGTCGCCCCGGCGTCGTTGTCATTAGAAAAGTAATGGAAGCCCCTGTAGCTTCAACTCCCGCACTCTTATATTATCCCGAATCGGCGACAGACGAATTGGAATTGAGATCAGAAAGAAACTTCCAGAGACAAATTAGTAAGAATCGTTTCTGCACCTAGAGGAAATCCAATTATGCCGAACGACTTGCAATATTTTTTCTTACCAAAATTGAAAACACTTTTAGTGGTATATTTTTCTGTCAATAATAATAATAATAATTTTCTTTTCTTTAGATTTGTAGAAATTTAGCTAAAAATTGTGCTGTATTAGAAAATGATGCTTATCCGAAAAATATCTGTCTTCTCAAACCATATTTTAGAACACTTTTTTTTATAATAATCTGAATAATCTTTGATAATATGTGACGTTCTGGTTCAGAAAAATCAAACAAAATTAGAATAAAAAAACTGTTTTTGAGTTATAGACAAAAAACGATCGTTTAGTAGAACCTATGACCACTTATGATCAGGTATGACTAGGTACGAATCGATATGACCAGATATGACGATTTATGATAAGGTATAACCAATTATGTCAAGTATGACCAGGTGACATGATTTAATATGACAATGTATGACCAATTATGACCACTTATGACCAGTCATATCTAGGTATGACCAGGTATGATGGAGAAGACTTTTTAAAATTTTACAAAGCCTCAGATAAACTGTGACGTTCCCAAATATAAAAAATATCCTTTTTGAAGCGAAACCTTCAAGCCACTTTGAATTCTAAGTTTTCAAGGATATTTTTTTTCTATAATACGTTTGCAAATCTCGATAGCCTTAATTCTGCAAGAAAACTTTATTTGAAAATATTTAAAGCGCAGAATCTTCAGAAATCCTTATTATTCTGGAAGCAAAGTGATTTAAAACGATTAGAAATAACGTTGATTGACTTTTGATTGATTTATGGCCAGTTCTTGTAACATATCAATTAGCAGAAGTGAATATTCACATCTATCTATGCATATTAAGAGATCTAATTAAGTTCTCGTACGTAACTAGATAAAAGTAATGAGGTGCTGCCTATTTTGCATTTCTTATGCAATTTTTGTATGACATTGATAAAATAAAATTTTTAATTTTACACAATTAGATTACATATTTTGGACATTTTAAAAAGTACGTCTAAAACCTCGTCTAAAATTTAAGGAAAGTTCTTGTTTGGTGCTACCAATGTTTTTTTTCAATACATAGGAAACGAAAATTCTGAAGAAGAGTAATTTGGAAAATTAAAAATTAGCTTGAACCATTTTTATTAAACTTCTTTTTGTTGGTTTAACTTAGATAATTTTAAATACAATAAGAATTCTTAATAAAAATGTTTTACTCTCTTAAATTTCCTCAATTAAAAAAAAATCTTTTTTTTTTTTTTAATCCTCTTAAATTTCATTGAGTTCATTTGAATTCATTTGATTTGTTCAAGTGTATTAAATATGTTCGTACCACTAGTCTGGAACGTTTAGTAATTAGAAAACTTAAAAGATATGACAAGTGATCATTAGGTACAGTCCAGAAAAAAATGCTTGGCCAAGATATGCACTCAAGATAAAAAAATGTCACTTTGTCAACTTTTAAGTTGACACCAGTCAATTTAAAAAAAGCGACATTCACTGAAACAGTCAAGTCAAAAAGCATGGAATTGAGTACAGTCAAAGCAAAAGGTTCTGTCCAATAGCAAGACAGAAAGACTAGGTCAAGGTGTACAGTCCAAGAAAAATTCTTGATCACAAAGTACAGTCAAGCTAAAAATCCTAGTCATATAGAAAAGAAATCCTTATCCCTGTCTGGATAAAGAAAGCCACAGAAAGGTGCACAGTAAAAGCAAAAGAATCGACTTTTTACCCAGATTTGTTTTTATATTCTTAAAAAAATCTTGTGTCTGATAATCTTTCAATTAAAGTTGATTTATCCGCAACGATGACTCGTTAACCGCGGAACCCGTCTCCCATTTACGAGAGCAAATCTTCCTCGCGTGGGAGGTGAAACAAGCGGGAGATTGCCGGCAATAGAAGGAGCGCAAAGCGGTGCGAATTGCTCGATAGCATCGATATGGTTAAAATCGCATCTGATATTACGAGACAAGCAGCGGGACAGAAACGAGAGGGAAATTTTGTTCGGCTTGTATGCTTACCTGCAGAAAGCAAGTCACGGTGACTTCTGAAAAAGATAGTATGCAACGAGTCATTTGCCGGAACCCGATATGCTTACCACCTCAGTTCCATTTACGTTTATGCAACTTGCAGAAATTTGCATAAGTATCTTTGACAAGAACAATACTAATAAAGTGTCTCGGCATTTGTAATGTAATAACGTAATCTAATTTATTTTAATAAAAAGAGACGCAATAAAGAGCGTCGGTAATTTTGCAACATTTGACCACTGTAACCAGCTCTGACCAATATGTATATTTATATATATGATAAATTAGATAAATGTTGATTTTAATTGTATTTCACAGTATAGAATTACGTAATCTACTTTTTATGTTGTATGCATAGTATATATGCTTCTTAAAAAACAGAACGCTGAAGTTACTTCACTTTTGATAATTTACTACCTAGGATTAATCGATAATTATGTTTAGGTGGTTGGTCGTTTATATTGTAAAAGTTCTTTATTGGTCAATAAATAATCGTAATTATTAATAAATTGTCTTTGTGATTGCGAATATGTGATTCCGAGCATTAATTCTAAGGCTATAATTATACTTAAAACTTTAGAATAATGACGTTCGTTAGACAATACAACGTCCATGAATACAATAGAGGCAATCAAAACAATAAAAAAGGAAAGTTTTGTATTTAAATTAATTAACAACTTTATGCTAATGAAAGTGATTTCGAGTCAATTTTCGAATATTTGGATAAAATTCAATAAAATTCATAAGATGCAAGAGATTTCCAAAAATTTTAATGAAGTGGATTTAGGAAAAACGATAGATCAAGGATTCCAAAATAGATGTATATTATTATATTATTATATATATATTCTGAAGGAATAAATGTATATGAATTAAGATTCATTACATAAAACGCACATCAAATGACTTTTGGCCTCTAGACGCCTTCTAGAATCAAAAACCTAATTCTGATGTCAATGGGCAGAATCAGAAATTTTTGTAATGCGAAGCGGATTATTCAACCTTTTCTTGAAATTAGGTATTTCAAAACCTATAAACCGGGTTGAAAGAAGTTGATTTCAGGAATTTAACACACGAAGACTTTTAACAAGCTCTACAAACACGAAATAGGTGGTACAAAACATTGTTTTTAAAAAAATACGCTTCCTCGCGAGAAGAAGGCAATACAACCATGAATACGTGTTTCGATGTACTTTATCAACAGTTCACAAACGAACACCAAAATCGAAAGAGAAAATCCGAAAGTGATGAAAAACACCAGTGGGATATAAACATCGACTGATTCAAGCTCTTCTTCTCCTTTCCATAGAATTGATCTCCTTGCAGCAGGCGAAAACTGCTTCTCCCACTGATGAATCAGACCAGACTGCATCAACCTCTGTACAATTTCATCGGTTCTTCTTACGAACGGCGATTTTGGTTCGAGGGGAATGGCTGCCCGCCAGGTGAACACACACTCCTTCATGATCTTCAACGCAGTACTATTTTTTAAATCCTCCTGTTTCCTGATTGCAATTTGCGCTACCGATTTTCTAAGAATGCAAGCAACATTCTTTCGTTGGACGAGCATATCAATGCATTTTTTTGAATTCGAAATAATTCTAGATTTGTTAGCTAATGTTTGCAAAAGGGAATCATTTTGTTGGCTTACTGCATAAAATATATTGTCTGCCATCGTTGGAGTGAGATTTGTCCTGTTTAATTCCTCTAATGTATCAATAGACTCATCAGAATTCTTTGTAAATTTCGTTTCCGTTAGCAATGCGAAGATATTGGAAGAGAAGATGGTAAAGGCTAAAAGAATTGATATAAATGCAATACTTTCTGCTAATTTGGAAGGCTCACGAGGAACTGAGAATCCTAAAGTTTCTCGCAAAATGTTGAACCAGGACCAAATATCTTTATCGAATTTCAAGCAGCTTGTCATGATCCAGATCGTTAGTACCATTAAAACAAAGTAAATCCAATTCGTCGTGTACGATACGCTCTCAATTTTGGCAGTTACCGTTTGTATTAAAATACAAATAGGAATTAATCCAATACTTTTACCTTGCACACTTTGCTTCTCACAATTAGCGAGCGAAAGGCCAAAGTTTGTGATAAATCGAATTGTGTTGTTTGCAAGTAAATATCTGAGACCCGTTCGTTCGTTTTTCAAATGGCAATTAAATTTACCAAACGATTCTTTTTGAGATGGAACTTCCGATAATCTAAAGTTCATCTTTTGCGAAAGGGCTTTGGCGACAAGAGCATCAGGTCCAGAAACTTCAACTGGATATCCTGAGGAGTTGCGTTTTACATAAACATTCGGGGGGTAGTGGAACGATCCTACCTTCATCTCGAATCCATTCAAATCCAGGAGTTTATTCGGAAAGAGTTTTGTTTTTTTTGTGTACTTTTGTCTTGTGTAGATGCCAGTGAAGGGATTGAAATAATGCAGCGTCTTGATTAATCGATGCTTCCGGTGCAAACTATTTTTGGTTTTGTCTACAACCTCAAGAATTGTGAAATCGAGGAAATAGTTGGACCACATATATTGTAGTAGCTTTTCGTAACTGAGAATGGGTTTTCCTTTCTCGGGTATGTCAATCATCAAACAGTTGGGTCGAACTCTGTATGTGAATAACTGATCAAGGAATTGGAGTGTATCAGCATTTTCTGAGTTTTGTAGACTGTTTTTTGTTAATTGAATCACGATGAAGAGTGTTTTCCAACTTTTATGTGATAATCCCTCGATTATAGACTCTCTTGTCTTCGAAGTGTTAGTAAGACTGATTACGTGACTCGGAATTTCATGCAGGATTCTTGCTATGATGCTTGATATTGGGTTGTCCTGGACTTGCAAATCTTCACTAACTATCAACACTGTTTCTGAGACTCCCATCTTTCTTTTTATGTGGGTGGTGAGAGTGTTGAGCCATTTTTTATCGTTAGATACTCCGGTAACATTTAAAAAAAGTATAAAGAGAACAGTTGTGTTGTAGAATTTTAGGTAACGAGACATTTTATATTGTATATAATGAATTAGCTTTCTTAAGATAGCAATTAGTGGATTTTTCAGAAAATGTAAACTGACTTCACTTTAAAGTAGACTGCCTTACCAATCGTCTCCCTAGTAACTGTGAGGAATATAAACTGTGACAGCAATTTTAAAACAGTTTCTAAGCTTTTAAGTAATGTAATTTCAAAAATGTTATCTATGTAAAATGGATGCAATAATGGAAGTAAACTGTAATTTTCCCTTGTTTCTACAGTTATATTCAGAAAATAAAACACCATCTACTTTTTTACTTTTTTATGATTCAACATTTCATATTATTATAAAAAATAAAACAGAAATATTCATTCTTTTACCTTACAAAAGAAAATATCTAACGCGATCCATTGAATTGATATGATTTCATTTGATTTTTTAAATTATATTAAATATGTTTGTACTACTTATGTTTAAGTAGTAAACTGAAGCTAATCGTCGAAAATATATTGGGCCTTCCGAAGGCTTGGAAAAATATCCCAGAAAAATAAGGAAAAATAAATGAAAAAAGATTATGAGAAGAGTAATAAAAACAGGGTTGGGAAAAGCGTTACGAAAAGTAAATTATAATAATTCTACTCTAAAAAATGGATTTTTAGTACTCGCTTTTTTCTATGTCGTTAACTGTCGATAAAATTTGCAATAAGAAGCGACTTAGTCGAAAGATCGTTGATCTGAAACCGTTTTCTCCAGAGTTGACTGTCTTTTTACTGCAAAGAAACCTAGTATCACTGACTCCTTTTAATTAGTCGCATCTTTTTTGTTTTTTTTTTTTATCTTAGACTCCCGTCATTAATTCTAAGACGCACTAAGCACGAAAAGTACCAAGTTGGCAAGTCGATTCTCTTTAAGCTTTGCATAAACTCCTTGGATAATATCGTGCACAACCGCAGCTAAAAACATCGTAAATAAACATAATACAATCAATGTCTCGAGAGCCATGAAACATTTACCGCATTCCTGTTCTTTCTCCGCAATAATATGGCAAACAAACTCGGCTCATTCCCCTGCTGATAAAATTCGCTGCGGACAGATTTTAATCTCGAGACGTAACACGCCGTAAACCCTAAATAGAATCCGGTCTCTGGCGTGTTAACGTTCACCGAAGACAACGGCACTCCCACCGATCGCTGTAAATTTGTAATTGTGTACAATCCTGTAGAAATGTGCGCGGTACAAGTACAATATAGATACCTACAATTCGATAGTGGGAGTTGGAATAGTCCAAGGTGGTATGAAGCTAGCTAGTATTCGGAGAGGTGCGAATCATGATAAGAAGAATGGTAGCGACTGAATCGAACTCAACTTCTGTCCCGGATGGAGTAGCTCTATCTATATCGTAAAGAGAGGAACTAAATGGTCGCGAAACTTGGATAAGGTGTCTTTCTGATATCACAAATTTCGAGAAACGACTTCTGTTTACCAGAAATCAGTTCTCTCATCTTTAGAACAAGTCTCATTTCAGCAGAAAGTTTGTTTTATTCCTAGGGAGTAAAAAAAGTAATTTTTTCTTAGATCAAAAAAAGTACCTTTTTACTTCCTAGGTCAGAAACAGTGCTCTCAAATAGAACAGCCTGCGCGCGCATTGTTTTGTCTTACCCCTGGAGAAATTCTCCCGTTGGTCAACATTTTACGCGTGCAATTCAAAATCGAGTTAATTTAATTCGATTTTTAATCGGCCCCGTTTGAGAGCCGATTGAGTCAGGAAGTAATTTTTACTTCCTAGGGAAAAAAACACATGTATCATAATATAATGTAATATAATGTAATATAATAAATGTTAATTAAATCTGCTGGAATATATTAAAATCTATCAGATTTCTAAATCTCAAAAAATATAATGAGAGAAATAATGTCGAAGGATTAAAGTAATTCTTGTTTCCTATCTTAATCTTTGGTCTATTTCGAAATTGTTTATGCAATTGAGACTCTCTTCTGAAAGCCAGCAATAGGAAACATTTAGTCCTCATGACTTTACTGCTATTGCGCTTTATCGTTGACGATTTTCGATATTCTTTTCGTTCTATTAGTAACCATCTGGTGATTTTACGATTTTCATATCGACAATATTACGTGCTCGAAGCAAAACCAGGAATAAAATAAAATAGTCAAGGTGATGGCGCGGAATCCATGGAGATGAGAGGCAAGATTGCCTCTCCTTTATGTCCAAGTGTCGGCTATTCTCGACTTTATGCTTGTGGCGAGAGTGGAGCGTGTAACCACTAATTAGACCAGTTGTTCTTCTTATTAAAAAATAATAAAATTCATTTTGTTTCATTTTATTAGAAATTTATTAGCTTGTTGCTTCCTTTACTATTTTTTTTTTTTTTATATTTAGTTGGAAACTTTATTGACTATTGTCTCGATTCAGCTAGACAAGAATGCTAGCTTCACCGTACTTTACCAAAAACTTTTATCAATTTTCAAACCTTTTTCCAAAACCCTTTTCCAAATCTCTTTTTTAACTTCTCTTCCTAAATATTTTTTTTTAAACTTATCCTTTTCCAAACTATTTTTTTATCCACTTTATTCAAATCACTTTTACAAACCTAAACATATCCAAACTCCTTTTCCAAGCCATTTTTCCAAACCCCTTTTTCAATCTCTTTTTTCAAACATTTTTTTCCAATTTTTCCAACTGCCTTTTTTCAACCCCTTTTCTTAATAATTTTTACGAATCTCTTCATTTCCAAACTCAATTTCCAGTCTAATATTCCAAATTGTTTTACCAAGCTTGTTTTACGAACTGATTTTCCAACTTCAATTTTAAACTCCTTTTAATTTTCCACCATCTCCCTTGTATATTAAATCATATTAGTTGGAAAATATATTTGGAGTGGAAATTAATTGGAAAAACCGGCTGGAAATCTGTTATGGAGATTTAAATAGAGGGCTAGAAAAACTAGTTTGAAAATGTAGATTTAAAGGGAGGTTTAGAAAAAATGTCTGGAAAAATGACGAGGGAAAAGGGGTGTTAAAACATGAGGTTGGAAAATGAGCTGGAAAAGGGTTTTAGAAAAGAGGGTTGGCAAATTTATTTCAAATAAAGGGTTGGCAAAGTTTCTAAACCCCTTATTCAACCTCTTTTTCCAAAACCCAAATATTCCAATCTGCTTTCAGAACTCATCTTCCAGGGTCAGTTTTAAACGCCTTTTTCTCTTTCAACCTCTCCTTAGTCATATTGAATCATATTGGTTGAAAAATATGTTTAGAATGGACATTGACAAAGAGTTTAGGAAAAGAGAGTAGAGAAATAGAATTAGGAAAATCTAGGATTAACTGGAAAAGTGAACTGGAAAAGTGGATTTGTAAAGGGATTTGAAACTGGGAGATAGAAAAACATGTTTGAAAATGTGAATTAAAAAGGAGGTTTAAAAAAGGAGCTCAAACATTTTATTGAAAAATAAAACATTGGAAAGTGGTAATTAGAAGAGGAGGTGTAAAAGAAGGGTTGTCAGAGTTTCGGTAAAAAATTTTGGGAAAAAGGGTTGAGAAAAAATCTATTCGAACAAGTGGGTTGGTATAGTGTTTGAAAAACACGTTTCTTAAAAAAGTATAGAAGATGTGCGCGGAAAAATCGATTAGAAGTTTAGAGTTAAAAATGTGCTAGGAAAAACGAGTTTACAAAGTGTTTGAATATTAAAAAAGTGGTTGAACGAAAGGGTTGGTAAAGCTGGTTTGCTGAAGGAGTTTAAAAATGTTGTTCAAACATACTTTTGGAAAATTAGGGTTGGAAAGGGATTTGGGAAAAAAGCTTGCAAATAGAAAGCGTCATTTATTAAAAACCCAATAAATTTTTGCAAATTTTTGCAAAAATAGGTTGTAGATTTGAAAGCGGGTAGAAAAATAATTTCGGTTTAAACAAGTAGTTGAAAAAGTGAATTCGAAAAAGGATTTTGAAAAGGGATTGAAAAAGAGGGATGTTGGAAAAATAGGCTGTAAAATAGATTAACAAATGGGTAGAAAAATAATTTCGGTAAATGAGTTCCGAATAGGTGATTGGAAAAGTGGATTGGAAAAAGGAGATTGGCAAAAATGTTTAGAAAAGAGGGTTGGGAAGTGTAGTAAGGAAAAGTGTGTTATAAAATGTGTTGAGTAAAACAAGTTTGCAAAGTCTTCGGATAAAAGACGATTTTTCATCAAAAATAATTTTCCAAGATTCATTTCAGTGGAGAAAGATGTAAGTAAGTAAATTAATAAGCTTTTTAAGGCGAGATGAAGCGCGCGAGTGTGATTAATTGGAAGGTGTGAGCCGTTGAGAACTAAACGGTAAAATGTCTGGTAAAACCTTCAAATTAATATTACCTACCAATGTTACTCCGTAAAACATATCGCAGTGATGATCCTGGAGTCGGGTAAGAACTCCTTATAATCACTCAGCGATGGCTAATTAGGTTTTTGATTTACTCAAAAGAAATCGGTAGTATAATTGATTTACATCGTGAGTGTGACTACAGTGAAGATACTAAAGCCGTAAACGCGAAGCGTTAAACGCTCTTTTAAGCGTTACGCAGAATATATCATTGGATATCTGTAATTAAACATTGTTTAGTACTCGACTCTAAACACACCGACCTTGTAGAAATATATCATGTAGCGCGGATTATTACGCCAATTGCGAAATAAATGCTTTTCAGGTTAACGACACATCATCGGTTTATATGTTATTTCTATTTTTCAATTAGAGGCATTGCGGTCTTTTTATTATCAAGATTTAAGACACAGGCCGAAGGACACTCAGCTATTTTATTATCGAGAGGGTTTCATGCGAATAACAAGAAAAGAGAAAGGGTAGAGTTTTCACATCTAAGAAATTATCACAAATCAGACTTTATTAGTATTTAAAAATGATGGCTTAAAAGGAGAATTAAGTAAATAGAAATAATGATGAATTGATGAATTTTCGATTTAATGGAGAAGAGAAATTGATATATTTGTTGATAAGATTAATGCAGATACGTTGGTTATGCAAATTCGAAGTCGTCCAGTCGCCATGAAGATTGAAGAATTATTATGCAAAGGCGATAAAGCTGAAAGACCAATTCAAGTTGCTGATACCTAAAAATGTATCAATCCAATGATAATGTTGGATAACAAGTTTCGACTCTACTTAAAGTTTGTATCTTTCCCTGATAGACTTGGATAAGTTGTTGAAAGAATATTTAAGCTGTACAAGTGATAAGTAATACAAGAGTATTATTCCAGTATTATTCCAGTATTATTTTTAGTACTGAAATCGCTTTAAAACTTGAATATTTATGCAAATTGCAAATATTTTTAAAGTGGAGAGTATGGTAACAATTAAAATTGAAGTATGGAATGTTGATGCAAGAGACGTTAAAATAAATACGGTTGTCATATGACGATTAGTCGGGTGACCCTGCCTCAATGTAGAACGATGATCGATGGTGTCCATAAATAATGCAGCGCCCTTTGGTATCACGAGTCAGGTCACCCTTCAAAACATGAGCACTGCGCCCTCTCTTAACCCCCTCTTTTCCACTCTCTTCTCATCACCCACCCCTTTCCCCATTGCAAAAGCCTGTACAACTGCCCCAGTACTATTGCCGATACAGAGTTGCGGTATTCATCGCTCCGAATCAGGAGGCACCCTCGGTCCTTAAACCCATTTAATTTGGATTCGGGTTATTAATTATTAATTAGCGCCAGTCCTATTATATCTCTATCACGGCAACGCCTCCCTTTCGCGAAAGTAACGTCGTTATACCATTAACTTGTCGTCCCTTGTTAGCCTCCTAACGCTGGAATTTCAAAGACCAATTTTATTCGCGTGATGTTGGTCAAACAGAAAAATTTTTCGCTGTAGATTTCGTCGAAATACACATTTATTGTAAAATTACAAATTTACAAAAGATGTTTTTAAAGATTTCACAGTTTCAAAAGATGATAAAAAATTTATAATTGCTTTAAATGAGTTTATTAAGTTGATTCAAATTAGCCACTGTATCTGCAATGTAATATCTGTAATATAATAATACCTACAGAATAATAATAATGTGTATAAAATAAGTTATCGTGGTAGCCCACTCGCTTAAATTCTTAACCGATCCACTTCCTCGTCAGTATAAAATCACATTCCCATCTCGAATGAAGCACGTCCAGTTCTTGGAACAGTTTTCACACACCTATAATAATACTGGGTCGTGATACCTTGAGATTAAACGGGCATCGGGCGCGATTATCTCCGATGAATGATTTATGCCGCGTGAAATTTAAACCACCGCATGAGTGCACACATGTACATATGTATAAATATATAAATGTATAAATGTATAAGTGTATAAATTTATAAGTGTACTAGGGGGGCTTCGCCCCCTTGCGCAATACACGCGTCAACCCCTCTTTTATATATCTTCATTTTCTTCTATTTTAAACATATACCTTAACTACGTTTATATGACGGTACAATGGGATCTCATGGAGGTCTTATGTTGGTATTATAGAATCATATGGGGTCTTATGGGGTCTTACTGGGGTCAATATGAGTGAATGTCACGTGGAGTCTAATGGTGTCTTATGAAGGTCTCATTGGGGTCTTATCGTTGTTCTATGTGAATCGTATGGGGGTCTTATGGGAGTATTATAAGAGTATTATGGAGGAAGCAATGTTGCACATTGCTTCTTTCTCTCTTTCTCTTTCTCTCTTTTTTATCCTTTCCCCAGGGAAATAATATTAGCGGCAACCGAATTGCCAGAAGGCAGGTTGCCGCGAGGTTTCTGCAACCCCGCGGTGACCTCACGGTCAGTGCATCGGCGATTGGTGACCCCTGGTGCCAGAACGTGTTGAACAAGTTATGCCGGTACTTGAAAGAAGAGGGAAAGAGAAGAAGAGAGAGTAGCAGAAAGGGATCCACTATATGTGCAGCCTCAAGCCCATTACGCACAAGACACGTGAGACTTATAAAGATAAGATGTTAAGAAAACGACCAATAGTTACTGGGCAGTACTGTTGGATTCTACCTTCTTAGTTTAGCACGTTTTATACAAACGCCACTTTAGAGCTGAAGAATAGATACGAACGATAATGTAGTTACCTAGGATATAAATAATGCTGTAAAAGAGAATACAATGTAAAGACAACACAATAAGTACACATATATGTATATACCTTCATACATAAGTACATCGAGTCATCCATGAAAACATACATACGTACAATACCATGGAGTGTAATAATGTAGTACAAGAAACTATAGTGAGATAGGAAACAATATTCCTATTTTGTGGAATAGTATGAAAACCTGAGTATTAATAGTGTAAACAAGTAGGTCGAGTTTTATTTTCTGAAAATGAATGCAGAAACACCATAGAAAATTACAGTAAATTTTTTTAATTACTTACAATTTACACGCAGAAAAAACGAGGACTGAAAGTGTATACAGTTTATGTTCAATTTCTCTACTTGAAAATATAGAAGCAATTTTCAAATAGTACAACAGTTTGTATTCCTCACAGTTACTAGGGAGACGATTGGTAGCGCAGTCTACTTTAAAGTGAAGTCAGTTTACATTTTCTGAAAAATCCACTAATTGCTATCTTAAGAAAGCTAATTCATTATATACAATATAAAATGTCTCGTTACCTAAAATTCTACAACACAACTGTTCTCTTTATACTTTTTTTAAATGTTACCGGAGTATCTAACGATAAAAAATGGCTCAACACTCTCACCACCCACATAAAAAGAAAGATGGGAGTCTTAGAAACAGTGTTGATAGTTAGTGAAGATTTGCAAGTCCAGGACAACCCAATATCAAGCATCATAGCAAGAATCCTGCATGAAATTCCGAGTCACGTAATCAGTCTTACTAACACTTCGAAGACAAGAGAGTCTATAATCGAGGGATTATCACATAAAAGTTGGAAAACACTCTTCATCGTGATTCAATTAACAAAAAACAATTTACAAAACTCAGAATATGCTGATACACTCCAATTCCTTGATCAGCTATTCGCATACAAAGTTCGACCCAACTGTTTGATGATTGCCATACCCGAGAAAGGAAAACCCATTCTCAGTTACGAAAAGCTACTACAATATATGTGGTCCAACTATTTCCTCGATTTCACAATTCTTGAGGTTGTAGACAAAACCGAAAATAGTTTGCACCGGAAGCATCGAGTAATTAAGAGGCTGCATCATTTCAATCCCTTCACTGGCATCTACACAAGACAAAATTACACCAAAAAAACCAAACTCTTCCCAAACAAACTCCTAGATTTGAACGGGTACGAGATGAAGGTGGGTTCTTTCCACTTTCCCCCTCAGGTATATGTAAAACGCAACTCCTCAGGCCATCCGATTGTTGTTTCTGGACCTAATGCTCTAGTCGTCAAAGCCCTTTCGCAAAAGATGAACTTTAGATTATCGGAAGTTCCATCTCAAGAAGAATCGTTTGGTAAATTTAATTGCCATTTGAAAAACGAACGAACGGGTCTCAGATATTTACTTGCAAACAACACAATTCGATTTATCACAAACTTTGGCCTTTCGCTCGCTAATTGTGAGAAGCAAAGTGTGCAAGGTAAAAGTATTGGATTAATTCCTATTTGTGTTTTAATACAAACGGTAACTGCCAAAATGGACAGCGTTACGCATACGACGAATTGGATTTACTTTGTTTTAATGGTACTAACGATCTGGATCATGACGAGCTGCTTGAAATTCGATAAAGATGTTTGGTCCTGGTTCAACATTTTGCGAGAAACTTTAGGATTCTCAGTTCCTCGTGAGCCTTCCAAATTAGCGAAAAGTATTGCATTTATATCAATTCTTTTAGCCTTCGCCATATTCTCTTCCAATATCTTCGCATTGCTAACGGACACGAAACTTACAAAGAATTCTTATGAGTCTATTGATACATTAGAGGAATTAAACAGAACAAATCTCACTCCAACGATGGCAAACAATATATTTTATGCAGTGAGCCAACAAAATGATTCCCTTTTGCAAACATTAGCTAACAAATCTAGAATTATTTCGAATTCAAAAAAATGCATTGATATGCTTGTCCAACGAAAGAATGTTGCTTGCATTCTTAGAAAATCGGTAGCGCAAATTGCAATCAGGAAACAGGAGGATTCAAAACATAGTACTGCGTTGAAGATCATGAAGGAGTGTGTGTTCACCTGGCTGGCAGCCATTCCCCTCGAACCAAAATCGCCGTTCGTAAGAGGAACCGATGAAATTGTACAGAGGTTGATGCAGTCTGGTCTGATTTATCAGTGGGAGAAACAGATTTCGCCTGCTGCAAGGAGATCAATTCTATGGAAAGGAGAAGAAGAGCTTGAATCAATCGATGTTTATATTCCACTGATGTTTCTCATCACTTTCGGATTTTCTCTTTCGATTTTGGTGTTTGTTTGTGAACTGTTGATGAAGTATACTGAAACACGTATTCATGGATGTATTGCCTTCTTCTCGCGAGGAAGTGTATATTTTTAAAAGGTTTCTTTTGTTCCACCCCCTTTAGCATTCGATCTTTCTTTCACGCTTTTTAATATTTTTAATACCTATTGGAAATATTTTCCCTCTTTTTTACGAAAAACAAAGAAATTTGAAATATTCCTGCCATATCAGAGTTTTTTCTGAAACTCAAAGAAATGTCATTTTTTCCGATTTGCTCCTCAAAGAAGTTTGAATTAAGTTAATTTGCAAATGCACGGCAAAATTGTGACATTACCACATAGTGCCTTTTAAGTCGATCGCCCTTAAAATTGTAGATTTCGTAAAGGGAGAAAGTGTTAGGCGATGTTATGAGTTCGGAATCAGCAAGCGGGAAGGAGTAAGGTAGAGAGGGGGGAAATAATTGCACCGAATTAAAACGGGATTTTAAACATGGAAAAGACCATTGAAAGCGAATCGGTATGCCGCGCGTTTCATTGGCAGGATGAAGGAACAGATATGGCCGGTATGTTGGCCTTCTTTGGATTTTGATGTATTTTGTACTAGGTTTTAATGTAATTCATGTAGATGGCTTTGATTACTAGACTTTGTTTATTAAAATCTCCTAACTGCAGAACAACGTCGAATGAAACTCGTTTATGGAGTTAGTCTCCGGATACCGAAGATCCAGGACGAATAACCGGTTGTGGATAAGAGAACTGATTTTAGGCGAAACTCCAGCCCGTCTGATGATTTCACATTGCGCGCGCTCTTTTAAGGGCGCAAATTTTCATAGAAGGCCGCAGGTGGGGGTAGAGTCGAAGGGTGGGAGATGCGCGAGTTGAGTTTTCTGTTTTCTCGATGTCCGCGCTTCGCCTGTATCCCCACTCTGCTACACACGCGGTGTAAGTGGAAACGTCTTCTCTGCGACGTAGTCAGACATAGATCTGAACACTTCGATGCGGAGATTACTTTTTTCACTTCCCCTGGTGGGTTTTCTATTTAAATGATTAATCCAGAATATATTATCAATATAATAGATTATAGTATAATGTTATTAATAATATAAATAAAATATGATAAATATTAAATAATATAAAAATAATATAAATAAATATTATCAATGCTAACTATATAATTATAAGTTGCTTTCTAGTTAATAATAGTTAATCTGCACGGGCGTATATCATGTCTTTTACATAATGATTCCTTAATTAATTTTTATTCGTTCAGAGTGAAAGAATGTCCTGTGCTTTATGTTCCAGAATTTGTTTAATCAACAAATGTTGCTATACCTTCGCAATAAATCACTTTAAGTGCTTATACTTTATATTTACAAGGACGAATGCGCGCTCCGCGCGCGCATTTACATTCTTTTTCGATATTATATAATTGATTATATTTTTATTTCTCTAATCTCTTAAATCCTATGTTAAACATCGTGAAAATCTCTAAAAATTCCAAAAAACCTTTTTAAACCTGTGAAATTGCTTAAAATTTGTGAAAATCTCTGAAAATTTTCAGAAACTTCTTCAGATTCTTTTAAATTCAATGATAACAATTCAAATCTCTTTTATATCCTTCAAAATCCATTAAAAGTATTAGAAATATCTTCTAATTCCATGAAACCCTTAACAATTCCATGACAAACTTTAAAATCTCTTAAAATTCCCAGAAAAATTTTTTAAATTTTACAGTAACATTTAAAATATCCTTATATCTTTTATATCCCTTAAAAATATTATATAGAAATCACTTTAAAATCGTTAAAAATCCACAAAAAACCTTCAAAATCATTAATCTCTTGTAATCCATGTTAAAATTAGTGAAAATTAAAAAAAATTTCTAGCAACCTCTGGAAATTTCTCAACTCTTAAAATCTCTTAAAATCATTAAAGACTTCATCAAATTCCATGAAATCCTAAATATATTTTAAAATCTTTTACAAATACGAAATATTTTTTGAAAAAATATAAAATTTTACGAAAACGTTCGAAATCTTTGTAAATTCTACAAAATCTTTTAAAAATCATAGAAAACTTTTGAAAATTCCACAAAATTCCCTTAAAATTCCTAGATTTTCAATGTACCTATTTCGAGTTTAAACTCGTGACCAAATGATTATTAACGAAACCAAATTATTAAAAATTTCAAATTCAATTTGCGCGGAATTTATGATTCGGTAAGTATCGATTGTCAAAAATCACTATCGATACTTACACAACGAATCAGGAGTGCAGAACAGGCGTTACAATATTTCGACTTCGACCCAATCATCTTTTTAGAATAGATTAACAATTGTAAAATCCTTAAATAGTCGTCTTTTCCCAAATCGAATTTCTAGTGTAAAAATAAATATAGTAAAATTCCTTTAAATCTTCAAACAATATTTTGAATTTCTATCGATTTTTAAAATTTCTTTAAATCTCTAAAAAAATGTTCATCGTTTATTTAAACGTTCAGAACTTTTCAATCATAAAAATTGATTTATTATATCGTTGTCAAATGTTTTTAAAATAGGAAGGGAAGAGACTGATTCTTTCCGACATAAATTTCGATTATTGACGTTATTTACGTCCGGAGCATTCGGGAAAGCAGGCATGTGATAAATCTGATTGTATAGGTTTCGCGGTCGAAGAATGGAGTTTCCTGACAAGCGTCGATTTGTCAAGAAGGGCTTCGAATGCCTCTCACAATGGCAACAAGCGGAAAGTTCACCCTCCGTACCAACAATACCTTCAATGGTCTTCTTATCCAGACGCGCGAACCCCATTCAGGGAAACCTACACAATTTACTTACCCGTGCAGAGTTATTCGAACCCGGACATTCTAAGGTGTCTGGGATAACTATATCAAGGGTCAACTCAACTCTATATTCTATAAATGTGAATCGATCAAATTTCACTAATTTTAAGCGACGCTTGACGATTTCAATCAGTGAAGATCCACTTCACAATTTCAGTCAGTAAAAATCCACTGAGAATCAGTGGAATTTACTGAAATAAGTTGTGGGCTTTTTGGTGCTTTCACCGACTTGGTGATTTTTGAAAATCAATTGTCACTCTCACTAATTCGAATCAGTAAAAATGTCCACAAATTAAAGTATTGAGTAAAATATACAGAAAAGCGAAAAAGCGTTGACGTCTGAATTTACCTTTGTGAATTCTTGGTGCACTTAATAAAGAATATTTTGCAAGACTTGTAAAGAGGAATAATAATAAGTAAACAGATAATAAAAATAAAAATGAATAGAAAAACTTCTTTAAGGTTAGATCCTCTAAATACCCGACAAGAGACGACCTTCTCTTCATATAAACGTGTATCGTTTTCCGATGCTAATATGTCGATAAAGGCAAGTCCTACACTTGCATAAAGACCAACGATTTATTGAGATGTCAATGCGAGGCGAAGGAGGTGAAAGACCTCAACTTTACCTTCATGTTCGTGTTCGATGAAATAATAAAAACAAATTACCGTTTCGTACAAAGAGATCAGAATAGTGCCGAGACACGTAATAAAGTGTCTACGTATATTTGTATAATAAATGATCGTTATATCAAGTGAGAATAATCCTCTAGCAATCGGAGATTCTCTTATTGCGAAAATAATTACAGTCTCTATTTTTGAAGTGCGAGACGGCATCGTCACGCCATTTTATTTCTATATTCTATCATCGATAGTCAGCTACCATTTGTCATCAGCTTCTCCATTATTGTGAAATATTAAAAAATAAACTGACAGATTGATGAATAATCTCAACCGCGAGGTGAATGCTGACATTTTAGGAGTGATCGAGTTTTGCTATCGCTTGATTATGCTTCTAAAGTTACAGAAAGGACGATTGTAAAATGATGCATTTTTTCTGGAAGCGTGAAGAATATTTGAAAATAATATGTTGTATTCTTCACTCCCTAGGGACTAAAAAGTACATTTTACTCCCTAGGGTCTAAAAGTGTTTTTCTCATTTTCTTTTAGAAACCACTTTTTCAATCTCCGGAAAGCGCGCAACTTGTCGGATCTGTAAAGCCCTTTGCTCGCGGAAACGGTTATTCGCAATGCTACCGTGCAGAAGTCGTATTATCGGTCTCGGTACGGAAAGAAGAAATGGGACGCCATTTTCGTCGCGTCCTTATTTAGAGAGAGGGACGTCGGGGTATATACTCTCTCAGCTAGAGAAGAGGCAGCGGTAAGTTATTGCCTCTGGTAGCGATGCATATAAATCCAGGCTTAGCGTATTGTTTTCCAGATCAGGAGAAAATATATGTACCCTGAAGCTGAAGAAGTATACGAGTCACAAAAGGAGCAGGAGGGGAAAGATAGAGAGAGGAGAAATAAAGGTCAGACTCTTTTCCGAAACCATTTTCCAAACACTTTTTCCTAATTATTTTTCCAAATCATTTTTCCAAACACATTTTTCAAAGGACTTTTCCAAACGTTCTTTTGCAAATCACTTTTCCTAACCCCTTTTCTTAAGCCCATTTTCAAACTCCTTTCTCCAATCCCTTCTGCAAACTCCTCTTCCTAAACGAATTTATACTTTTCTTATTTCTGCATTTCCCGGGGATTAAAAATAATTTGAATGCTTCATTTTCAGTGAATATGTGTGGACTGTAGAGATTTCCTATATACGTGAACGAATCGAGCTTAGCAAAGGATGAAACGAAGCCAGTCACAGCGCTCTTCTTATCTGTGCCGAGCAAATCGGTTCCCTTTCAGTCTTATTGTGTTCTCGAGATAGTCTCTCGCTACAGCAGCAATAGCAGTAGTACAGTGATGCTGTTCATTTTTTTTCTTGTCTACTTTTTCTTCATTCCTATTTTTTTTACTTACTCACTTTGCCTTTTCCACCCTTCGTTTTTACCCTTTTCGTGTATCCTCGAAAGAATACAGAAAAGTTTGTGAAGAGTGAATACAACTTTTTTTTCGCTTTTATTTCGTAGTTTTATTTCCAGCACTGATACGATTTACAGATTGGAATTTATGAGCAAGTCTCCTTTTTCAGGGGGTCGATTATGCAACTTTTCGTATATAAGATCAGGTTTCTCGATTTTTTAAAAATAAAATTATTAATTCATTTTCCATGCTGTTTTTGGACACATTTTCATATTGCCTTCTATCAACTCCTTTTGAAAAGAACTTTTCCAAAAGAAATTTTCAAACTCCTTTTCCAAACTACTTTTCCAATATCTTTTTCCAAACCATTTTTTCAATTCCTTTATTAACCTCATTTGCCAAAGCTCAAATTACTTTTCCAAACCTCTTTTATAAACAATTTTTTCAAAACGTTTTCCCACATCTTTTTCACACATCCACATTTCAAAACTATTTTTCGAAATAACTTTTGCAAAGGACTTTTCCAAACTACTTTTCCAAATTACTTTTGCAAACTACTCGTCGACATTTCCAAATTTCTTTTCTAAATCTCTTTTCCAATCTACTTTGACAAACTTTTACAAATTGCTTTTCTATATTACTTTTCCAAACCACTGTTCTAAACCCCATTTTTACAACATCCTTTTTCCAAACTAATTTTCTCAACTTCTTTTCCAAACCCTTTTTTAGAATGACCTTTTTCGAAACTCTTTTTCCAAATCACTTTTCCAATCCCTTTTTCCAAATTACTTTTAAAAACCTCTACATTTCCGAACAACTTTTTCATGCCATTTTCCCAAACTCTTTCCTCAAGTTCCTTTTCCTAACTCCTTTTCCAACCCCTTTCTCCAAATCACGTTTCCAGACCCTTTCCAAGCAGTTTTTTGACATCCTTTTCTTAACCACTTTTCCTAAACAGTTTTCCACACATCTTCTTCGAATTTCCATCATTCCAAATACCATTTTAAGTATCTTTTTCCAATCACATTATTAAATTCCTTATTCTCTCTCCTCCAATTTATTCTCCAAACTACTCATCCAAACCCTTTTTCCATGCCTTTTTTCAATTCCTTCTTCCATTTATACAAAAAAAAAAAAAACAAAAAAAAAACAAAAAATGTCTTATTACTAATTTGAAAGAAGCAAAAGCCCTTGAACCGAGACGCCTAGGCGATTCTCGACCCTCGTGTCCACGCTCGTATAATAATGCCATAAATCGAGTGGGCAGTATTATTTCACAATGTCGTTCGACAGTTCTATTAACCATTCTCTTGGCAACTTGACAGCTCGACACAGATCGGTGTGCTTGACTCTTTTTCCTGGTTTGCAATTTTTTTTCTCTATCTTCGCACCTGATTTTACACGCTGTACGCGCACGCGTATATCGATCAGTAAATCACGACCAGCACGACACTCGTGGGCAATTAACTTGTGCCATAGACCATTGAGTACATTTAAGATTACGACCATTACCCAGGCCGCTCTGTCGCATTAACGTTAATATCCTATTTCTTATTTTTCCTCTGGGAGTGAGACTCTAAGGATGTAATGTTTACTTTCTTCTACGTACTAATTATAGCTTCCATATTTCCTAAGAATTTTATAAAACTACTTTTCCAAACATTCTTTTCCATCCAATTTTCCAAATTCCTTTTCCAACCACTTTTTCCAAACCTCTTTTCCAATCCCATTTTGCAACCTACTTTTCCAAATCCTAATTTAATTTATGGATCACTCCTAACTGAATTTCGTTTCAAATTAAAAAATTCAATTATTTTTCTCCTGAATTGTAGCTCTAAGTGATAAACCAGCATAACAAAAAGAAGAGCTTTTATTAAGTGGGGAAACAATGTGGGTACAGGTTTAGAAATTTTTAAATGGGTAGCAACGCGCTCTGCCACCCTCGACGTTGTGGATGTAGTCAGGGGTCGTCCGTTGACCCCAGCTCACCATTGCTTAACCCCGCGCGAGCCATTATCTCCGCAACATGTGTATATACGCACAGCGATTATGATTTATGGTGCATTCGCATTTCTCGCCGTACACGGACCACGCTGGCCCGTGCAGCGCGCTGCTAAGACCGTAAATTAGATTTAACTTAAACATTGGAAATTTCATTGAAGGACTTACATAAATAATGAATCCGCGGATTTATTGCGGATACGCGCGCGGAATCGGGTATGTCATGTATGTGGCTATTCCGATTCTTCGAGGTGACTGGTGGCCAAAGTACTCGACCTTCTATGCAGTACGTCAGAACGTTCAATGTGCATATTATCGTTATTAACGATGCCCGATCACCGCTATTTATTTTCGTAACCGACGATGTACTCGCTTTAATTATCAACCGGAAAAATCCTAGTAGTCACTTGAAATATCGTTTCCAGTGCCATTTTTCAACAGAGGATAAACATTAATCTCACTGATTTCTTGACGATTCTTAACGTTCTAGAAACGTTATTTCTTGACATGATTTCATTTAAAATCATTTCATTTGACCTCATTTGTTGACATCATTTCTTGACGTTTTTTTTTAACGTTCCTTGACGTCTTTAACACCTTTTCACTTTGGGTTTTAAACTTTTATCAACTCCCTTTAGAAATCACTTTTCCAAATTACTTTTCCAAACCGCTTTCCCAATACCTTTTCGAAACCACTTTTCAAACCTTTTTATCAAACCATTTTTCCACATCTTTTTCAAACTTGCACATTTTAAAATTATTTTTCCAAACGCCTCCTTCAAACTATTTTTCCAAACACCTTTTTCAAAGAACTTTTCTTAACATTCTTTTAAAAGCATTTTTCCAAAGTGCCTTTTCCCACTTCTTCTGCAAACATCTTTTTTAAGCTTCCTTTCAAAACTCTTTTTCAAAATTATTTCTTACCAAACCAGTTTTCTCAACTCTATTTTAAACCTCCCTTCCCAGTGTGCAAAAAATTTAAAGAAGTTTTTAAAACGTACTAAAAACGTCCAAATACGTCCTAAAATCGTCCTTGGAACATTGGACGTTTTTTTGCATGACATAAGATGTTTTTAGGACGTTTTTAGGACGTTCTTTTTACTAAATTTTTTGCCCGCAGGGTTTCCAAACAAGTTTTTCACAGCTTCACTTTGGATCAGTTTGACCCCATCAGGTCAGGATCAAGGTCAATTAAAGATCAAAATAAAGAAAACCATTTGATCGGAGAAAGTCTCTACTCTCAAACGTTTTTGAGGTCACTGAATCCGAATCCGGGGTCAATTTAAACCCAACAGTACAGGATCAAGGTAAATTAAAGGTCAAAATGAGAAAAAATCGTTTTGGAATCGCTAAATCCGAATGCGGGGTCATTTTTACCCCACCAAATTGTGATGAAGGTGATATTTAAGTTAAGATAAGAAAACCACTGCTTTCAGACGTTTTTGAGCCCGTTAAATCCAAATATGAGGTCATTTCCACCCAATGAGGTGATTGATTGAAAAAAACCTTTATATTATCTTAAACCTGATCTGAACCAGTCGAACTAATCTTGGATTCGGATTCAGCGACTCCAAAAACGACTTAAAGAAGTGGTTTCCTCCGATCCAATGTTTATCTCATTTTGACCTTCAATCGACCTTTATCCCGACCTGATGGGGTAAAACTGATCCTGGATTCAGATTTAGGGACCTCAAAAACGTCTATGTGTAGAGTTTTTCTCAGATTCAAAACGTTTCTTCATTTTGACCTTCAATTGACCTTTAATCTGACCTGATGGGGTCAAACTGACACCGAATTTGAATTCAACCACATCAAAAACGTATAGATTTTTGGATTTACTCAGGTTGCAGAATTTTTGTGTGGATCTATGTTATTATACTAAAATATCTAAATTTTTGAAAATGTGATGGGTAAACACCGAAACTTCTCAGACAGAAGCAATTTTGCTTCTAATTCGTCAGGCGATCCGATTTGAATTTTGAACTAGCTCAGGATCGATTTTGCAATATCCTTGCGATGGTATCTTGGGAATGACAATACACCTGTTGATGCTAGCGCAGGTGCATTCTTTCGTGTAGCGTGGCGCTCGCCTCGCTACATGCTCACGCCACAGACAAAATGCTGAACTGCACAATGCCGTAATGCACGAACGATATACAAAGTGGCGTTACTAATACTATAATATGTGGCACACGTGCATGATGAAAAAGCAGGTGATTGGATAATGCAAGGCAAATAAGTCTCGCTATCAAGAATCGCATATAATGGTTCATGGTTCATGACGCGTGATTTGAAGATTTATTTAAATCTCTTGAAATCATTTTCACGTGATTCATGATAAATTATTCGTCACTAGTAATTATAGTGATTTTTGGTTCCTGACGCGATGCATGATTCATTAATTTGTGATTTGATTCATGATTTTTTATTTGTGATTGTCTGAATCTCTGAATCGTGATTCCTGATTCCTGATTCATGATTCTTGATTAATGATTAGCGATTTGTGATAATTGATTCACGATTTGAAACGTGTGATTCGTGATTGTCAACCTGATAACTCACGTACGTAGTTCACGTCTATTATACTCACCTATCCGTCCGATATGAACCATACGATATAAGTATTAAGAGGTATTATACCCGTCGACGTGATCGCCGCAAATTGCTTCGTTAAACTCTCCAAGGAAATTACTTTATCGCGAGAGAGGAAAATCCCGTCAACTTTTTAGCTTCACGACTCTTGCTCCTTCTCAACCTATAATCCTGTACCTTCTCTTCCCACTTCCAAGCTAAGGAGAGATGAGAATTTTGAGATTAATTTAATCTCTTGCCTTGTGGTTTATTTTGCATCTCGCGAAAAATCAAGTTGATTAAATATTGTTAACATTAATCTAGCCAAATATTCTCTCAATAAATTCTCTTTTTATCGATCTCTTCTTATCTGTTCATAGAGGACAGTAATTGCTCTCTACTTAAAATATTTATCCCGTTGACTATTGATTCGATTAATTTAAGTGGTTTTGGGTAGAAAGCGTGACGAGCTGTTTTCGCGCGAATAATTTCCGTTGATTTTAATTCGAAAAGCGAAGTCAATAGGCGTGAAAAAAGCTGGACCTATTACATTGCTATGTATCTTACTTGTCAGCTTGATTAGATTGGAGCACGTTTTTCATGTGCACTCCAAGCTGACAGCCATGCATGATTTTTTTTTCTAAGATACTGTAGTCGTACTTGAAAATAGAGTAAACAATTTTCACACCTAGACTCAATTTATTATAATCGAAACAATCTTATCCTTTTCAGTTTCAATTTTTTTCGGTTTCTAGGACGGGTAAGAAGTATTTGCAGACCAAAAATAAAAAAATCGCTCTGGTCATTTTCGAAAAAATTTAATTTACAAATATTTAAAAAATTGAGTCTAAAATTAGGACTAATTTCAATTTTAAAAGAGGAATTATAATCCGGTTGAATCTTAACTAATCCAATTTAAAAACCAGGATTTCAATTCAATTGATTTCGATCTAATTCAAGCTGACTGAATCCAACCAAATTCGATTTTGAAATTTAATAAATTGGGTAATCATGTAGAATGAATTTTATGTCCTTAAAATTTTATAAGTAATTTTATAATTTTTTTATAATTTTTACAATCACATAGTTTTTATGACAGATTTGTTTTTGAGACTAAAACAAAATAATTGAATATTAAGATATTATTATCATAAGCATAAATTATTCATAAAGGCATGAAATTCTAGTCCTACTATAAAATCTTGAACTTTTTCCAAATATGAAAAGTGGAAATAAAAATGTGCTGAATTTCTCCTAGGGATTAAATTTTCAAGTTTGATACAGAAAAATTTAAAGCTAATGTCACAGTATTTTATATTTGCACGAATTACAAGTTGATATTTAATTCATTCATTATTTTATAGAATTTTTTAAAAATTCTTTTTAAATTATTTAAAGTCATTGGAAATCTGTTGAAACAGCTTTAAATTTCTTAAAATCACTTAAAATCTCTTGAAATGACTACAAATTCTTTAAACTTACAAAAAATTCAAATCTTTTGAAATTATTTAGCAAATCTTAATAATTAAAAATATTGTAGAATCTCTTGAAATCCATTTAAATTCCTTTAAAATTACTTGAAATAACTTGAAATTTCTTGTAAAGCTTGAAAATATATGGACTAATTTTAAGATCCATTGCAATTTTTAAACAGCATTCAAAATCTCTTGAAATAATTTTAAAAATTTTAAATTATTCTAAAATCTTTATCTCTCTCGTGATAAAAAAGACTGACAACTTGATAACTTCTAATGCATGTTAAATGTAAATTTCAGTAGCGACTTAATCTAGTTTTTAACTCCACGAATTTTTCAAGAAAACTTGACTTCTTGTGATGCAAAAGCAATTACAAATTACGCATTTATTGACAAGAATATGAAAATGTCGAGGTACTTAATGTCAGCTGGCGTTAGAGAATATGATGAAAAACATTTCAGAAGTTCTGATGGACATTTTGATATAATAATTGAAAGGAGTCTAAAATTCCAATAAACATTTTGATAAAAAGAATTTTAACTTATAAATTATTACTTTTCTACAGCACTTTTCCAAACCATTTTTTCTTACCTCTTTTTCTCACCTCTTTTTCAAACAAATGAGCAAAAAACAAATCGTTTTTAAGATAAAATGTATTGCAGAAAATTAATTACGTGTCCTCTGAGCATTTTTGCTGCTTTATAATAGTTTTCTTACTTAAATGTAAGTACTGCTCTTGTTAATCATATGTAAAGTTCAAGAGAACTTCTTTACTAAAATAATTCATTAATAATGTACAGTTTTTAAACAATAATTCAGTTTCGATAAGGAAATCAAGATTATCATCTTAAGTTTCATAATTTGCAAAACTTTAACAAATTTATCCTGAAACCCCAGACTTACATCTTTAGACTTTTAATTTCCGGATATTTTTTGCTAGCGAAATATGTAAAAACGGAAAAGACTGTCCTTTTCAGGTGGAGTCGTCTCCACTTGAAACTTTATAAACTCAGCGGAAATTTCATTCTCCGAGAGCAAAAAATCTTTTCAGCTTCCTCGACTTTTGCGGAAAATGTTAACTGGACGTACATAATTTCCCTTTTCAAAAATTTATTAAAGTCTTTGGCAGACTTTTCTTGGATCTAGAAAATGAAGGAGCAAGGATTTACAAGCTTCACCTGGTGCTCGAGGAATTTAATTTATAATTCTGCAGAAAGATTGCGATATTTATTATGAAAAATCCTATCATAAAAAAGAGTTTGCGTTTGTATTGAAAATAGAATTATTTGTAAGATTTCAAAATATATTGAAATTTTATGGTATTTTTTGAAATTATTTTGAATTAATTTTATATCCGTAAAATTTTACACTTATTCGTGACTTCCAGTTTATAGAAACATTTTTCATGAAAAAACTGTTTTTAAGACTGAAATAAAGTAATTGAATATTAAAATAGTGTAAAAAATCTTTTTTTTCTTATTTAATTTTTCTTACTTTTAAAGACTATTACTTAAATGGAGGATACAATTAAAAGAATTCCACTTAATAACGTCCTCAAAATTCTCCAAATTTTTTTGTCAAATTAAAATTTTCCGTGCTTGTATAATTAATAATGAACGATACTAGTATAAATAAAAACAAAATCTAGATGCCTGTAAACCTTTTCACACTCAGCAACAATATCAATAATAAACCCAGGCGACAATAACAATCAGAAATCACGTAATCGGTTTATAAATAAAGTCAATTCAAATACTAAACAAGCTTTCGGCGGTTATAAACGATGCGAATCAATAAAATTCATCAACCGACACTTTTCAAAAGAATAAATATTCCCTCAATAAAATTCACAGATCAAAGAAATAAGACATATAAGCATATATAGAAATAATGTCGGTAAATCAGACACAAATATAAATATAATTAGAATACGATCAGAATCAATAAAATATAAATCCATATAAAATCAATAAGTAATTCCGCATTTCAAATCACAGCATCAATAAATAAATGGCCTCGCAAATCATGGTATAATATTACATAAAAGCAGCGAGAAGTGCAACCAAACGATTGTAGAAATCAAGTAGAGAGTTTTTTCACAAAAGAACATATTCCTACAATAGGTATTACGATATCTTAACATAAGATTTTATAATTACATAAGCGTAAATTGTTGACAAAGGCATGCGCATGGCATTCTAGCGAAGGAAAATTGCACCATTATTTAGAAACCGATATTAACCATGCTATCCTATCCGCGACGAGTTGAAGCGTGTTACGAACTAAAGTATAATGGCGAGTGAGCTTTGACGAGCTTCAGTCGCCGCGTGCCTAATAATGTCTTCAGGCATAAAGTCATCGTTCTTCCGACGTGGTTGGTTAATGAGTAAAAAACAATTCGCTGTACATCAAACGCATGATTCGTTTCGCATTGCATTATACGTTTCACTTATGATACAGCAAAAGACCTGACGACGATAAATAATAGGATGTAAACAAAGTAGGGCCTATAATAATTCAGAGATGCAAAGAATATAATAATGTGCATTTTATTGTATTTTAAGTAATTTTTAGATTTTTTTTAAGCAAAAAGAAAAAACTTTATTTAAATAAGGTTCTCCCTGCGGAAAAAGAGTACTTTTGAAAGTACTTAGGGTGTAAATAGTACTTTTTACACCTTAGGGAGTAAAGAGTACTTTTAGTCTCTAGGGAGTAAATTACTTTTTATTCTCTAGGGACTAAATAGTATTTTTTACTCCGTAGAGTGAAAAAAGTACTTTTTTACTCCCAAGGGATTAAAAAGTAGTTTTTACTACCTATAGAGCAAACATTATAAACATATGACACTCTAGCCTGAAAACGCGAATTCTTCCGAATATCTTATTGGTACTAAATTTTGAAACTGGATCTATTGAGGGTTGGCAACAGTGTTTCGCCCTCTTCTTACAGTTCGCAGTGAAAAGAGCATTGTCCTTTATCTATCGATCCGATCGTATATTTTATTCAGATTACGCTTTGCCAACGGCGAATCACTTTATGATTGGGCATCGCCGCCTCCATTGTCATGTTTTCTCAAAGGGACGATGCTTCCCCAATTCAAGGCCAATCGGATATAGGTACCAGATTCTAATTGAAAGTCTGTTTCCCCTTGTTCTCAATTTGCAGACACGTCTCAATTCTTTTAAGATTAATTGAAAATTTCCTCTCAACAAATTTTCCAAATTTCTTTATCAGTTTTCAAACTACCATTTCCAACTCCCATTTCTTAAACCACTTTTTCCAAACCCCCTTTACCCAAACCATTTTTCGCATCCCTTTTTACAATCTTCTTTTTTAAACTGGAATATTTCCAAAGAACTTTTCCAAGCTTCTCTTTCAAATTTTCATATTTTCAAGCTCCTTTTTCACACCATAGGGGAAAAATACTGACCCCTTGTTCTAAAATACATTATTTTATATAACACATGCTTCATTTCAGTCATTTTATATGTCTATTAAGATAGGCTAAAACTCTACTTTTCATTCTCTACGGAATAAAAAAATTCTACGTCATAAGTATACAATAAAAAGTTATACAATTTTTTGTATAATTTTTTTTCGTATTCTCCTGTATACTTTTAAAAACCACTTTTTCTCCTATTTTCTTGCCAGTAGCTATCGAGTGAGAAATTTATTTACGACTTGAGATTATTTTCATAGCTGATACTTTTTGTCGATTTCATTGCAAGTTTTGCTTGTATAATTACATACGAAAGAGTTCTAATTGCAGCGACTATTACTTAATTAGCAATTAAGTCGTACTCCCACGAGGCATAGATCGGCTCGCGTCGTCGACAAAAGTAATGGTAAAGGCCGTGCTCTTAAGTACCGTAGAGCGCATAGAAATTAAAATGCATTTTTATTCCGACTAAGCATCGCGGATTATTAATGTCATTGATGGCACATCCTGGACATTCTTTACGACTATGGCTCTCGCCACACGGACCTTTCCGCTAGGAGAGGACTATCTAAGGACCCATGCTGGACCCAAGTGGGGGCAGAAACGCTCCAAGTGCAGAAGATGGGCCATATACGCGAACTATACGAGCCAGCTACGCGCTTCTGTTCAGAGGCAATCGGCTTCGACTTCTCTTAACATAAATGTGCTGCATCATTACGAGATGCCTGCGGCACTCTTTGTAGGGGCGTCATTTACATTGCTATCGATCTTCCACGTACCCCTGGCCTTAAAAATTTCTTCGAGGATTTATGTTTAAGCATATTATCTTAAAAGGCGCATTTTGGGGTTCATGATTTATTTAATATCATTAACTAAGCAAATTACAGTTGCTCGTACCAATTTTAATTTTTTTGTCTATAGAGAAACGAGGTTTGGAAGAGGAGTTTGGAAATATGGAAATTTCAAAAAGGGGTTTGGAAGAGTGTTGTGGAAAAGTGATTTGGAAAAAGAGTTTGGAAAAAGGACGCTCTAAAAAAGGGTTTAGAAAAGTGGTTTGGAAAAAGGAGGTTGTAAAAACGGGGTTTCGAAAGGTGGTTTGGAAAAGTAATATAGAAAAGCAATTTGCAAGAGTTTGGCAAAGTTGTCTGAAAAAGAGGTTTGGAAAAGAAGTTAGGAAATTTGGAAGAGTAGTTTGAAAAAGTAGTTTGGTAGAAGGAGGTTATAAAAATAGGGTTTAGAAAATTGGTATGGAAATGTAGTTTAGAAAAGTGGTTTGGAAAAGTAATATAGAAAAGTAATTTGTAAAAGTTTGGCAAAGTAGTTTGGAAAAGTGATTTGGAAAAAGGACGTTCTAAAAAGTGGTTTAGTAAAGTCGTTTGGAAAAGAAGTTTATAAAATTAATTTGGAAAAAGGAGATTGTGAAAACGAGGTTTAGAAATGTGGTTTGGAAATGTAATATAGAAAAGCACTTTGTAAGAGTTTGGCAAAGTAGTTTGAAAAAGAGATTTGGAAAAGAAGTTAGGAAATTTGGAAGAGTAGTTTGAAAAAGTAGTTTGGTAGAAGGAGGTTATAAAAATAGGGTTTAGAAAATTGGTATGGAAATGTAGTTTAGAAAAGTGGTTTGGAAAAGTAATATAGAAAAGTAATTTGTAAAAGTTTGGCAAAGTAGTTTGGAAAAGTGATTTGGAAAAAGGACGTTCTAAAAAGTGGTTTAGTAAAGTCGTTTGGAAAAGAAGTTTATAAAATTAATTTGGAAAAAGGAGATTGTGAAAACGAGGTTTAGAAATGTGGTTTGGAAATGTAATATAGAAAAGCACTTTGTAAGAGTTTGGCAAAGTAGTTTGAAAAAGAGATTTGGAAAAGAAGTTAGGAAATTTGGAAGAGTAGTTTGAAAAAGTAGTTTGGTAGAAGGAGGTTATAAAAATAGGGTTTAGAAAATTGGTATGGAAATGTAGTTTAGAAAAGTGGTTTGGAAAAGTAATATAGAAAAGTAATTTGTAAAAGTTTGGCAAAGTAGTTTGGAAAAGTGATTTGGAAAAAGGACGTTCTAAAAAGTGGTTTAGTAAAGTCGTTTGGAAAAGAAGTTTATAAAATTAATTTGGAAAAAGGAGATTGTGAAAACGAGGTTTAGAAATGTGGTTTGGAAATGTAATATAGAAAAGCACTTTGTAAGAGTTTGGCA
>UCOH01010017.1:8153-23112 GCA_900474275.1 Synergus japonicus
CTATAAAATAGGTCATGTTTAAGGGCATGTATTACTTACCCGATCCCTACCTTACCGATATTTTTTCTCTGTAACCCTACGTCTACATTTATTGAGATACCACATTGAAAATTTCTATATTTGAAGCTAAAGCCTTAAGATACGTTTGTCTGGTCCTAAATATTGACATTTAAAAAAAAAATAATTTTTTTTTCTTTTTACAAAAAGTTAAGACCAGACAAACATACATTAGCATATTTTCTTTAATTTCGTAAATATTCAATTTGATATCTTTATAAATGTAGACATAGCGTTACAGAGAAAAAAATGTCGGTAAGCTAGGGATTGGGTAAGTAATACATGCCTTTAATATTGACGCATGCGGACTGAATGTTTCGATTCAGACGTAATACAGCGTAGAAACTGACCAACCCTGCAATTGACAATGCACATGCGCGATTACAGAGAGACAGGTATAGGGTTCATTTCATCTTCTTTCTCTTTCTATTAAGGAGACACTTTCAGTGCATAACTTTTGACCTCTATTCTTATATCTCTATGGTATATAGCTATCAAAAAAAAATCATAACATAACCTATAAGCTGACTGTCACATTCCGACATTTTTAACTTTTTAAACATATGTGATGCAAATGATTCTTGAATTTCGACAAATTAACGTGTAAACAATTACGTATGCATTCTGCATAGTTCTGTTATAAATATGGATAAAGAAAAACTTCTTGCTGCTCGAAAGAAGGTGAAGTTTATTTTGTGTTATTTTATTACAAGTATTTACATATGCACCTAATATGCCTTCAATTAATTAATTAAGTACAATAAAACACTATTTATGCCTTTGTGTTTTCACTCGTTTATCACGTGTAAAAATTTATTGAGTAAAATGAGGAAATGGAAGAATTTGAAAAGACATGAGAGAATGTGGACAGAATAAGTCTCAAGTTGATGGAAAGAATTTAATGTTTTTTTTTGTTATTAGTTATTAACAGTTGTTAATTCTTCTCAATTTCAGCTTAAAGAGTATCAACTTCAAAAAAAAGACACTATCCAAGAACAACAAGATGTTGTAAAAAATAATAATGAAGGTTTTGGGGAACATTCTATGGTGGTAAGAGAACGTTCATTTATTTGAAATTTCAAATGACAAAATTGTACGGTAATGTGCAATTGTATAAAAAGTGTAAAATTGAAGTATTTATTCCGACTTTGAACTTTAAAATTTGAAATTGAAAGTCTGGATGGTCGTTTTAAACTTGGAATTACATATTAGGAAATGTATAATTTGAGATTATTGCAATATTGAAATGTATATGGCTTTAATATCTAAATACACAACATGTTACAGTTTATAATTGAAAGTATTAAAAATTGATCACAGGTTATTTATTTTCAGGAAAACGACAGCCTTTGCCAGATTGAAAGTAACGAGAGAAATTCATATCAATCAAAAAAAGTTATTCCGGAAATACAATCTAAAGAATATACTTCATCTGAAAACTTGTTTAAAAATGATGAGATTAGTCTTACAAATAATTTACAATCACATTTGCCTAGAGTATTAACAGAGAATGATTCACTGGTGCAAGAAAACTGGCAGGACGATACAGCAGTTTGTGAAATGAGTAATTCTGAGAGTCAGTATAATACGAATGGGATACTTAAAATGGATTACAAACAACACAATGAAGACAAAAGTCCCGAGCTCGGTTTAATAGAAGATACTTCATCTTCACAAACTGAACACCTGTTACAAATGGCTTCCTCAGTTGCCGATGCGTTATGCGATGATAATGAGTCTACTGAAACGGAGTCTTTGAGTAACTTAATAGACAAAAATGAATTTTTAAACCGTTGTCTTCAAGAGCACAGAAAACTTGTAAATAAGCTGCATAGTGAAGTCAGTCGACAAGTGCGTGTTTCCAATTTTCATCACAATCTAAAACTTTTTGTTGTTTTAATATAAGACTCAAAATTAAAGTCTAATAAAAATGAGTCAAATGTTTCAAAAATTCTACGACAATATTTAAACTTTCTGAAAAAAATATTTCAAATCTCTTCAAATTCCATTTATAAAAATCTTTTCATATCTTAAAATTCTGAGAATTTTTTTAGTGTGTTTGATCAGAGTTTCATTCAAATTGCAGAAATACTGTATCATGAAACCTTGGTAAATTACAACAAAAATTATTTATTTGCATTTAATAATATTTCTTGTGTTAGTTTTAGTTTTAAAAAACTGCACAATCAATATTTATACTCTCCATTGTGTTGTAAGATTAATTATTCCCTTAATTTTTCAGAGCAGCAGAGTTTCGGAATTAGAAGCAATTTTGACTGCAAAAGACGCTGAATTTGAAACGAAATTTCAGCAGGAAATAAATCCTTTAAAAGAGCAACTCCAACTTCATACACACACAACTGGAATTTTGGTTGCTGAAAAAGCTGAATTGTGTGCTAATATTGCTGAATGCCAAGTAACAATCAAGCAGAAAACGGGTACCGTGAAATTCACTGTTAATTAAATTCCTAATTTATTATTTAATTCAATTTACGTATTTTCTTATAGAGTTGATTGAAAATCTTTCTGGAAAACTAAAATCCTGCCAGCTTTACGTTTCTGATTTAGAAAAGGAAATTGGCAATTTGAGAACTAGTAGCGAAGAAACGAAAAGAGCTTATCAACAATTGTTACAAGATTACGACAAAGTATTGGAAAATTTGTCAATTCTAAGGTATATTCTCCAATATTTTAATTCCATTATTTATTTGTTTAATAATCCACAATGTGGATTCTGAATTAAAAATTACTATATTACTTGATAATTAATCAAATTCTTTGCCTTTCAGAAAAGAAAGGGATGACTTAGAGTTGGAATCGTCGGAAATGAAACAAAAACTTAATTTAAAAAATACGGAATTGATAAGTTTGCAACAGGATCTCCAAGAAAAAAATGCGATTTTTGCTCTGAATGAAATAAAAATTCAACAGGTAGACATTTTTTCTTATTCTAAAAAAGAAATACACATCGAATGTCGAAGATATCGAAATATTTTTAAATGTAGGACTCGATTCCTTATTGTGCAATAACAGGTCACGCGGTCACGCAAAAAATTAAAAAAAAAAAGTATGAATCATCTCCACACGCGTTCTGGCTCGTCTACCTTAAGGTGTTTTCGTGTAAGCAAGCCATATATCGAACATATACAGAACTTGATTGGTCGAATCTCTTAGTGAAATTTAAACAACTTCATGGAAAAGAAAACTAATTATGTAAGTTCTGCATAGATTCGACATATTCATATATTGTTTGCTTGCAAAGGCATGAAAGCACATTTGAAGGCGTTAGGTTTAAATTCTAATCTCAGAATACTTTTTACACAAAACGAAGAGTTCGAAATTTAACTTAAAAATTCCAACTTTCCATTTTACATAAAAAGTATTAAATTATGAAAAACATACAAAATATTTCGGAATCACGAATTATTTCTTTTGCAGTTGACAAATTCATCTCAGCAAATTCAGGCGCTAGAAAATCAACACCAAACATCAACGGTACTTGAACAACAACTAACTCAACTGAAAGAGGCTCTAAACTCCGTAAGTAATGAAAAAGAAGAGGTTAGCAAACAATATCAACTTTACGTAGAACAATTAGATGAACGCCATAAGAAAGTTAATAACGAGGTAAGTTTTTTTTTTTCTCCAGAGATGCATAAATATTTCCCGAACCTAAATAGAAATTCTAGAAACCTTTTGAAATACCTTAAAATCTTTATCAACCCTAAAGCGAATGGAGTTATCGTACTTTATTATTATTAATTTCATTCGATTGTCTTGACAGTTGGATTTGGCTCATAAGCAGATCGCTGAACTGGAATTAGAAAAACTTAGCAATATTCAACGATTGTCTGAAGCAGAACAAGAATTACAACGTGAAAGGAAACAAGTCGAATCACTGAAACCTCTATTGGAATACAAAGATCGAGTAGAAATACTAACAAGAAGCATAGACAATCTTGTAATGGAACAAGAGTCTTTGCAAGTTGCATTGAGTCGAAAAGTAATTAACACTATTCACTTTTTAAATAGAAATATGCATATAGAGCTTAAATATGTATAACTTCAATACTTTTTTTTTTTTTTTTTTAAATGGAAAATTTTGTTTAAAATCATGAAATCGAATTTTGAGTTTAGAATTTCCATATAATATCCTCAATATATAGATTTTCGCCTTTATTACAGGACGCTGAAATTGAAAACCTAAATAAGGAACTACAAGAATTACGAGATATAAAGGATCATAGTTTGAATGCTTCAAAATTGGCTACTGCTCTCGAAAGCGAACAATTGGGAGCCTCTCGAGCAGTTTCTCAAAACCAGCAACTCAAACATCAACTTAACGAAATGCATGACGCATTTGTTTTACTGGTAATAATCTCTTGCACAGTACCAATTGCACTACGATATTCGAAGTTATAAACCGAGGGATAGGTCATTTTTGAAATCTACTGTGATATCTTTTGAAAATTGTTGAAATATCGAGATTTCAAATCCTTCAAAATTGATTTTAAAAATCTGTGGATATATTTCTTAAAATTCCACGAAATTTCTTTAAATCTTTTGGAATCCTTTAAAAAATTCCACAAAATCCTCTAATAAGTTTTAACATTTTATTTTAGAGTAACAATAAATTAGATTTGACGGAACAGCTTCAAGTGGAACGTAGTCAAGGAAAAAAACAAAGCCTCCAACTTAACCAGTATGAATCAGAATTAAAAGAATTAAAAATTAAATTGAAAGAAATGGAAGAAACTATCGCAGAACTGGAAAAAGAGAAGTTGTGCAATGCTCAGATCGTGGATAAAATGCAGCACTACGAAGCACAGTCTCATCATTCTCGAGCTGTGCAACAGGAACTTCTAAATGCTCAGGTATTGCCTTGATTTATTAATCTATTATTTAGTCATTGAGGCAACGTCCATTCATTATCTAAGAGGACAAACCTTAAAATTCGATCACTTCATTTTACTCAACAAAAATAATTTATTAATAGCTAGATATTTTTTGTCTTAGTAGCGGTACTAATTTTTCACTTTACATACACACACTTCTTTTTGAAAAGTGAGCATCGCTATATGGACTGGATTAATGTGTAAAAATCCTTGATTTATTTTTCAATAATCTAGATTTTAATGGAAAATCTCAAAAGAGAAAACAAACAGCTGAGTGAGAAACTGAATACCCAGGAACGCGATTTAAGAGCTGAATCAACTCACGATGAAGAAAATTCCTCGCTTACAGTAACCAACGGAATTAAAGAAAACAAGTTGACATCTGCAGAAACACAGACATCTCAAGAGAAAAATGTTGAAATACCAGAACCTTTCAAGAAGTTGGAAACTAGATTCAAAGAAGCTATGGAAAAAGTTGCTGAACTAACAGATGAAAAACAAAGATTGGAGCATCTTGTCTTACAATTACAGGGAGAAACAGAAACTATTGGTTAGAATTTTATTTATAATTTTATAAGTATCTGAAATTCCTTAAGGGCGTGGGGTTAAAGTTCTAGTCTCAAAATTAGTTTTCTTTATATTAGTAAACAAATTTTATACTTAAATATTTTTTCGCTCTGTTAGAACTTGGACCCAACATCCTTAATTAAATCTGATAATGTTTTTTACGTAAAATTGGCACAAAATTTTTCCTAAATCCTTTATTTATTTTCTTATTAGGCGAATATGTTACACTTTATCAAAGACAACGTTTTATTCTTCAAGAAAAGGCAAAAGAGAGAGAGCAAACTTTTAGACAGATTGCTGAACAACGCAATCAACAACAACAACAACTTCATAAACTAAAAGTTTTGGTAGCAGATCTACTACAAAAGAAATCGATTACTTCAGTGGAGATGCACGACGTTGTTGACACAGTACAAACAACATTTCCTAGCGATAAAAGTAAATATACTTTTAATTGAAGATTAAAATTATAGCGTCACACTTCAATTTCCTTATTTTGTTAAAAATATACTATCAATATTTTTTCGCTCTGTAGCGAGACCCATTTCTAAAATAGAATTATATGCACAGAGCGAAAAAATGTCTAGTTTTTTTAATTAATTAATATTAGAAACTGATTCTAACAACCTGAAAAAGTTTATTTAACAAATGTTAACAATAAAACATTTACTTTTAACAGAAAATGTGGAAGAAGCGCATAATAGACCCATTCCGGACAATGTTATCGAACCTAAGGAAGCAAATGCTGATATTCTCTCGAAGGATGAAACTGCATCTCAAATATTTGATCTTCTCTCCGAAATTAAAGATTGTAACGACGTGTGCGTCCTAGAACCTAACTTTCACCCATGTCCATGGTGTTCTGGAAAGTTGATTACAGTTTAGACATTGTTCTCAATTTTGTTAATTATGAATGCAATAAGACCAGTAAGTCTGTATCTATAAATTATTTAGGAAAGAGAGCTGCATAAAATGTAACAGATTTTTATATAAATGCAATTTGCACAATCTTTTCTTCGCTAAGTAAAATGATGACTCGATGTTCTCAAATCAACGAAATCCAAAACAGAGACTCTCAAATTTAAACAGAAAATAATATTTTTTAGCATTTTAAATTGCGCGCCAATAGCAACCAATTAGATGCTAGAGTGCAAAGCATGCGTAGTGAGATTTGAGGGAGATGGAATTTGGCATGGACATAGGAAACACAGGACTTATAGGTATGCCATTGCGTGATTGAGTTAATGAGGGGGGACGTCCGCCATCTTTTGAAGTCCCGCGATAAATATGGCAGCGCCCATGGACTCATCAGTAAGGCAGTTTGAACGGACCTTACTTTAGACACAAGGAAAGGAGAGATTTTTTCAGATGCCGGGAATCGAACCCGGGCCGTCCAGCTTCTCAGTGTCGAACATTAGGTACCGTCCCATGTCGGCAGAAAACGTCAGCGTAAAACAGAAACTCATGAGAGTGACAGTAATAGGCAGATCTATTTGTTTCTTTCACTCTCATGAGTTTCTGTTTTACGCCGACATGGGACTGCACCTTGACGGCCGCTATGCGGCCGTCCATTTCCCTATGTGCCTTTCTATGTTTCTTTTCTATATTCAATGCTCTAACCTCGAGGTTCGATATTCGTTTCTTTTCAATTCGAGATTTTCCATGGGTGCCTTTCTTTTTTATAATAGGAATAGGAAAGGATAGGATATTGGGAGAGTTGAGTGTACGCATATGGATGAGTGTATGACTGTACAGTATGATTCATGTACAATGTTCGTCATGTATGTCTTAACATTTATCACTAGGATTTTGTGTCAACCCAACCCTGGTTTCCAAAGATTCAAATGGGTTGGGTTGACATGTTTGTCTTTTTTTCTCTCATTATGACGCAATGCAAAATGCAATCATGGGACGCCACCTTAAGGGTGGAATCCCATGCAGGCTCAAAATGCAAAGCGCTAAACGAACAGACAATGATAGAGAATCTTTGAGAATATATGTAAAAATAGCAATTGGCTGTTTATTTTACGTTTTGCATTTTGCGTCCGCATGGGACGGCACCCTAAGATACAATCCCATGTCGACAGAAAACATCGGTGTAAAGCACAAACTCATGAGAGTAAAAGAGATAAACAGATCTGCTTATCTGTCACATTCATGTGATTCTGCTTTACGCCAACCTTTTCTGTCGACATGGAACTGCATTTTAAAGGTACCGTCCCATATCGGCAGAAAACGATAATGAGAGAGAAAGAGACAAAAGTATACTTCTGTCTTTTTCTCTCTAATTATACGCAACGCAAAACGTAATCATGCCGACGTTTTCTGCCGTCATGGGACGGCATCTTTATACACATACGTTACTAACCCTGGTTGGGACTTCGAATGTAGGTTAAAATGGTTAGAATTGCTATAAAAATTTAAATAAATATCAGTGATATCAGCATAGCCAGTATAGTAATACGCTCACCTTTATTGACAAATTTTTTTTACATTTATGTATAAAAATATGTCAAGAACAGGAACACGTTTGGATACTAAAAAAGTGGTATGTTTTTCATTTACATTGTTAAGGCGACATTATTATATTACAAAACTATAATAAAAAGGTACAATTACAGATTGAATTTTCGCCCACTTGCTCCATGAAATCCAGTTAATCTAAAATAATTATTTGTTCCAAGGCCTAAAACTTTTTAAATTTAAGTCTATTCGCTTTTAGCCTTCCCCACATACAAAAAAAGAGAAATCTTTTATGAACTGTTTCCAACAAGAAATACTTACTCATTTATAAATAATTTATGAGATTTTTGTCAACTGTTTTTTAGGTATTTTTCGGAATTTTAAAAAGTCAAAAAATGTTTTTAAGTGCAGATTTTAAAGACTTGTTTGGTATTACAAAAAAGGTTTTAAGAAATTTTAAGGGATTCTATCAATTTTTAAAATGTTCAAGGGATTCAATACAGTATTTATGTTTGAAAAAACAATTAAAAGGCCGAAAAAGAAATGTAATGGATTTTAATGACATTTTTTACATACTTACCATGTGAGAAAACGTATGAGTAAATTCAGTACATACGATCAGCTGAATCTACATATATTTTTTCTTCTGTTTTCAGAATTCAGAGTTGTTTACACTGACATATGGTGCTCTCGTATCTCAGTTATTAAAGGACTTCGAAAACGTTGAAGATGTCAACAAACAACTTGACAGAATGGGTTACAACATGGGAATTAGATTGATAGAAGACTTCCTGGCTCGCACAGGTTCAGGTCGGTGTTACGATTTTCGGGATACAGCAGAGAAGATTCAAACTGCCTTTAAAATATACCTTGGTATCACACCTACAATCACAAATTGGAGTGCTGCTGGAGATGAATTTTCTTTATGTTTCGAATCGAATCCACTCACAGAATTTGTTGAACTCCCTGACAACTGTTTACATTTGAAATACTGCAATATATTAACTGGAGTTCTGCGTGGTGCTTGTGAAATGGTACAGATGGAAATTTGTTCTTGGTTTGTCCAGGATCAACTAAAGAACGATAGTGTGACTGAAGTTCGGGTCAAATTTATCAAAAGACTAGAGGATGCTATTCCAGCTGGCGAAGATTAAGGGCGTTCGGTTCATATTCTAACCGAAAAATTCAATTTCCTTATTTTACTGAACAAATATTAAAATTAAGTACCTTTTCCCTCTATAGCGCTACTCTTTGTTGAAATAGAGGTCTGTTTACAGTGAGATAAAATTATCTAATAATATTTGTTGAGTAAAATGAGAAAATTGAATTTTAACGAAAGAAAATGGTTTAAACACCTTTAATACTATTTTTCGGAAAGCATTACAAATTTCAAAAAAAAATTTTGATCATCTGCAGCATTTTATGAAGGAAAATGTACCTATTTTGTAGTGCTTTTCATTGGATCAATTGTATTCTTATTATTTAGGTACTTTAACCTGTATTTTTAGAGTAGAATAAATTTAATATAATATATAGCTTGATCCTGTTTACTTGTTATCTTTATTAAGAGTGTTCGTAGTAGAATCCGATGAATCAAAGCTTTAATCTCAAAATTCAAGTGCCTCATTATACTGAACAATTATTTGAATTTGATATTTTTTCTCTCTATATATGTACTTTTCGTCAATAGATTCATTTTAGTTATAGTCGAAAATTTTACATAAAATTATACTTTTTTGCTCTACACTCATACTTCTATTTTAAAAAGAAGGACGTTGTAGTAAAATAATAAGTACTAGACTTAATGGGATAATAAAACTTGAAAATTAAAAAACATTCGATATTTTATTAAATTCTTACATACTTATTTCTACACCTTTCAATTTTTATCTTCAATTCCAAATAAAGTAAGGACAGCTTAAAATATACTGTACGCGCTACATATAAAGTATTATTCCAAATCATCATCATCGTAAAGGTCGTCGAAATCTGTGAAAAGAAGTTTTACATATCAAATTAATTGTAATTTTACTTTGTGTTGGATTCAAATTCTAATGATTCTAACTTTATAATTCGATTTATTTTTAGAGTTTTTAAGTTCCCTTTAAGAGTTTGAAAATAAAAATAGAGAAAACAAGTATTTGTAAGATAAGTAAATATTAACTTTTTTGTAAAATTTATCAAACATTTAAAGTGCAAATCTACTTACCGTTGAAAAAATCTGCATGAACCGCTTTATCATCAAAACTGACATCCACAAATAATCGGTTCGATCCTCCTGGCTGAAAAATTTTAATGTATTTGTAAATTTTTTCAAAACATGTAATCAAAGATGAAAAATTTTCAACATATCTTAATACAATGCAGAATATGTATTTTTTCAAATTTCGAAGAAAATGAGTTTAGGCAAGAGTTGAAGATTTTTTCGCAATCTAATTTTCTTTAATAATTATATGCTTATTTAGTTGTTAAACGATATTTTAAAAAATAATTCCACTATTTGAAATCGAACATTAAATTTTAGATGAAAATTCCAGTCAAGCAAATTGAAGACTTGAAATCGAGCGTATATGATAATATAACCTAAAAGCTAGTGTTTTGAAATGAAATACTTATTTACTATTTCAAGATCCACAAATGGTCCAGGGCCTTCAGGAAACATTTCATCTACGACAAGCGAATGCTTCATGATATTGGATATGATTAAATTGATATCTTAAATACTTTCTTCGCTTCAACACTTCAACATTCAAAGTTCCCAAACTTATTTAATTATTTATATACAGAATGTTCAATGATGAAGCCAGAACTCCAAACGTCTTCCTCTGTTTTCGATTGTAAACATTCAACCACGGTTGGGAAAGTAAAATACCTTAGTAAATTACATGGTTTCTTACCAGGGTCGTGCAGTGACGCGTCACTCGAAGTTTTTTACGTATTATACATGGTTTTCTACTTATAGCAAATTACGTATTTCACGTAGAAAACACCCCACTCCATTATGAATTTGGTGTTTTCGACGTAAAATACCTAGTAAATTACTGTAACAAACCATGTAATTTACCTAGGGTATTTTACTTACCCAACTCTGTTTCTTACAGTAATTTATGTATGTATATTACGTGGATAACACCAAATTCATATGGAGTGGGGGGTTTTCTACGTAAAACAACCCTGAATTGTTAACCCAACCCTGGTTTCCATAAGATTCAAATGTGGAAAACAGGGTTGAGTTGACAAGCCCACGAGGAAGGAATACATGAATCATACTGTACATGCATATGCAGTATGCACCACATATGCACTAAATTACTTTGACGGCTTTGACAAGTTAGACGCTTTAACAATTTTGACATTACATACACACATACATTCCTGAAAGCAACAAACATCTTGCAAAATGGTACGCACTAAAATCTATTTTGAAGTTTTCATTTTCGACAATTCAAAATATAAAATTCTTATACAATTCTTAGCACCTTAAACTGAAAAATATTAAATTTTAACGAAAATCTACATTAAAGTGTTTTTTTCTTTTCATAAATGAGTAACTTGATTTCCTTCATTTTAAGGGTGTTGGGTTCGAGTTGTAACCTCTAAATTCGTTTTCTGCAGTTTTCTTAATAAATATCATAATAGAAATATTTTTTTACTCTATAGAAGTACTCTTTTTTTAAACATAGAAATTTGTCTATAGAGCGAAAAATATTTAACTTTATTACTTTTTGCACAAAACTAAGAATTTGAAATCAAATTTCAAAATTCCATCTTTTCATTTCACAAAAAGAGTTTTAAAATTTTACATTCTTTTCATTCTGCATTCATGTTTTTATTTAAAAAATAAATTGTGCTACAGAGCGAAAAAATATCTAATTACAATACTCCTTACGTAAATTATGTAAATTGAATTTTGGATTGAGAAATTGATTTAAGCATTTTAAAGTATTAATTTTCTTCTGTTTTTAGCACGGTCGAGTGAAAGTTCGTACAACGGTGGAACAAGAGAAAATTAAAAAATTGGAAAGAGCAAAGAAGGTTGTGGAATACAAAGCTGGGATCAACCTTATTTTTCAAAAGGTTTAGTGCCTATCTTATATAATATTAGACAAAATTAGCGAGCCATTGGCACTTTTAGTAGATACACTTTTTTTAAAACCGTACCTTATTTAATATAATACTTAAAACTTTCTAAAACTTTATATTTTCCTTTGATTCTCATTGTCTATTTTATTTCATGTAACAGAGAAAAGAAGAGAAATGGGATGATGAAATGCTATTAGTGACAGAAAAAATGCTTCTTCGAAATCCGGACATTTATACTCTTTGGAACATTCGAAGAGAAGCATTTATGAAAAATAACTGGTAAATTATTTTTTTTTTATATAGTATATTTTTACCTTTATTTAAAACAACATTGAGCATATGGATGAAAATCAAAAAGTACAAAGTATTGTAAATCACTGAATATTTTCATTTTACGCAAAAATTATTGAAACCAGGCATGTTTTCGCTCAATACACATAATTCTATTTAATAAATAATAAGTATATACCGCTACAGAGCGAAAAGATGCCTAATTATAATATTTCTTGAGTAAAATGAGCAAATTGAATTTCGAGAGTTTAGAATGTGAACCCAAAACTTATGATAAATTAAATATTAAATCTAGGCCCAGAGAAGAATATGAGCAAAAGTTAGAAAAGGAATTGACGTTAACGGAAAGTTGCTTAAGGGAAAATCCAAAATCTTACAGCGTCTGGCATCATCGTTGTTGGGTCTTTGAACATTTAGCACAGCCAAATTATGACTTAGAATTACTTTTATGTAGTAAATGTCTGAACATCGATGAAAGAAATTGTAAGTGCCAAAAAAAGCCAGTGATAAAAAGACTATTGAGAAAAATTTTTAAAGTACTTTGAAATGGAAGTGGAAGCCTTAAGGCCATGTAAGACTTTCCCGATCCCTACCTTACCGTAATTTTTTTTTAAATGTCAATATTTAGGACCAGACAAACGTACCTTATGGCTTTAGCTTCAAATATAGAAATTTTCAATTTGATATCTATAAATGTAGACGTAGCGTTGCAGAGAACAAAATGTCGGGAAGGTAGGGATCGGGTAAGTCTTACATGCCCTTAAATTCGATTTCCTAATTTTACTCAACAAATAATATAATTAGATACTTTTTCACTCTGTATGCATATTTCTATTTAAAAATTGAGTAGCTCTACAGAGTGGCAAAATATTTAATTACAATAATTGTTGAATAAAAAGAGAAAATCGAATTTTATGGTTATAAATTGATTTTAATACCCTTAATACAATATTCATGAATTTGCAGTTCACTGTTGGGATTACAGAAACTTTATTGTACGAAAAGCTGGAATACCTGATGGCGAAGAGTTTAAATTTTCCACGGAAAAAATATTGAATAATTTTTCCAATTATTCATCCTGGCACTATAGAAGTAAAATATTATCGAAAATGTTTCCTAATAAAAATAGACATTTGACCATCCAAGATGATCAGCTTACGAAAGGTAAGATATTAAAGAGAAGTTTTTTTTACCCTTTCTTGTACGTAGCAAAGTGTCTCATGGTGTGTCAAAAGATTTAAAAAAATATAGTATCTAAAGATTTTATGTAACGAAACTAAATTTGTTCTTATGATAATTACCACATGCCCTTAAATCACTTGAAATCTTGTTAATTTCTTAAAATCATTTAAAAGCTCTTGAAATTAAAGTCTTGTTTTGATATCCCTTTGAAAATCGTCAAATCTTCCGAAACCTGTAAAATGCTTCCTAACATTCTTTTTTATTTTTCTAGAACTTGATTTGGTAATGAACGCAACTTTCACGGATCCCAATGATACTAGTGCTTGGTTTTATCAAAGATGGTTACTTGAATCCAGCAAAGCTTCCAGAAGCAAAATTTGGAGAGCAAAATTGACTCAGACCGAAGCCAGAATTGTTTTTCACGAGGACATTTGTATTCAATCATCCAATATTTGCTTATCTATAGATGGAGAAATTTTGAATTGCGAGTTGAATTCCGCCAATAATGAAAAGTTTTCAAAAATATGGGAAGCGAAGTTCAAGCAACCTTTAAATATTGGCGAAAATAGTCAAATCTGCTTGAAATTCGAAGATTTTGATTATCCCTTTCATTATGTGAATGATTCATGGATTTTGAAAACACAAGTTTCTGAAATTGAAAAGTGCAATGAAGTACAATTGAGAGAACAATTGGAAAACTACAAAAAATTATTCGAAATGGAGCCGCAAAATAAATGGGCTTTGCTAACTGGAATTATTCTCATGAAAAATATCGACTTCATTCAATTCCACTCGAAAATTCTGAATGACTTGGAATTGTTATTGAAAATAGACGAACTTCGGTATTGTTATTACAAAGACATGCGTAAGTGTTGATTTTATATTTATTTTTTGTTTTAAAAACTTACTTTTCATTCTGCATGGTTTGAATTAATTAATTAATTAATCGTGTCGAATTAGGTTCTAATTAGAACGAAGGTTTTAATTGTCCAAAATGACTTGATAACCTCATATTCTTTAACTCCAGACATCGCGTCATCGATCTAGACCGGTTCCAAGATGATTCAAAGCCTGTGAATCCAGGAAATCTCGATTTAAGAAAAAATTCCGCGGAAAATCGTCTTTTTTTTCTTTCAAACTGCATTTTCCGAACAAAAAATAATTTTTTTCGATCTGAAACCGGTCTAGATCTTCGACTTGATGTCTGAACTTAAAGAAAGAGAGGTTATCAAGTCATTTTGAAGAAATAGAACCCTCACAATGGCGCCCGAATGGCCTTCATCAATTTTCTGGCCAACATTCGGGCCATTCGGGCGCCATTGTGAGGGTTCTATTTCTTCAAAATGACTTGATAACCTCACTTTCTTTAAGTTCAGACATCGCCTCGACGATCTAGACCAGTTCCAAGGTGATTCCAAGCC
>UCOH01010023.1:0-49476 GCA_900474275.1 Synergus japonicus
TATTTAGAGAGAGATTTGACAACAGAGTATTTAGAGGGAACTTTGAAATTTTTTTCGAGATTTTTGGTCTTATAAACAGTTTAGGGGGTGAAGTTAAGTAGTCTTCCGGTGACGATATGGGGATGAAACTTTTTTTGGTGTCACACACGATCATTTGCTAGTAATATTTAGAGAGAGATTTGACAACAGAGTATTTAGAGGGAACTTTGAAATTTTTTTCGAGATTTTTGGTTTTATTTCGAGTTAGGGGTGAAGTTTAACAGTCTTCCGGGGACGATATGGGGATGAAACTTTTTTTGGTGTCACACACCACCATTTGTTAGTAATATTCGGAAAGAAATCTGACAACAGAGTATTTAGAGGAAACTTTAGATTTTTTTTCGAGATTTTTTGTTTTATTACGAGTTTGGGGTTGTAAAAACACATTTGAGTAAAAAATGATACTTGTTTTTCATTTATTTTATTGTTTTATAGCCATTAAAGTGATAGAAAATGATTTAAAATTAATTTTTTTAAAATTTGTATTTTCGTTTATAAACGTTGCTAACGGCAGTTACATTCACCTCTACTCATTTATTCCCTCGCGTTCTAGCCGGTCGACCTGCAATGGTCACGGTTATTGCGCCGATTTCTCCAGGCAGCGTCTTCGATCCTCCAAGTTTCCAGGGGAAGCAAGCCTTCCCATTCCAGAGTTTTGGTAGAGTTTCGTCGTTTGGTAGTTTGGTAGTTTGGTAGTTTCGCAGTTTCGTGGTGCAACGTAGCGCAGCATCCATTTGTATCGAGGAAACTGAAAGGCTTCGAGAACTGCGAAGTGGAGGCAGTAGGGAGACTAGGGAGCGAGAGCTGGACCATGGCCAGGAATTTATCCACCCTGCAGGTACTCGGTCCGCACCACGGGACTACGTGTAAATGCTGTATTTATTGCCTCGTTCCCAATGTAAATGCGCGTGCCACGGATTATTGGGAACTGATCTTCCGGCTCGAGGATAATTCGAGTCCTGTCCTAGACGCCCCGCCAGATAGGTTGTTAAATTGCAATCGTCGGGGATTAAGTAGTACTGTCGATAATGTAATTCTACTGTTGCTGGTATTAGTATTGGCATCAGTATTTGTAACCAATGCCTCTGCTGTCTACACTCTCGTCTCTGGTGTGTCTGAATATATTCAAACTCCAAACTCTAGCTAAAAATCCTTTTTTCAAACACCTTTTCTAAAGCCCGAATTCACAACATTATTTTCCCGGTTTTCTTCCGGTTTTTTTCAGTCTTTTCCCGGTTAAAATTTTTTTCTTCCGACCAATTTATGCCTTTTTGTGATTTTTGAAAAAAAAAAACATGAAAACATTTTTCAATCCCTGAATAAAACACCCTGAAAATTTTTTATATCTTTTAAATCCCATAAAGTATTTTAAAAGTCATAAAAATCTCTTGAAATCTGTTCAAATTCGTGAAAACCTCTTAAAATAGCCAGAAACTTCTTAAAATCCTTTAAAATTCTACGATAACATTTAAAAATCCATTAAAAGTATTAGAAGTCTTGTCAAATTCCATAAAATTCTTAAAAATTGCAAAAAATCTTTTAAAATAAGAAAGCATTCTTGAAATCTCTTAAAATTATTAGAAATCTCATAATCTCAATTCTCATAAAATTCTTGGAAATTCCATGACATTTAAAGTCCCTTAAAATTCTCAAAAAAAAATACAATTTCGAAAATCGAACAAAAAACCTTCGAAATCTCTTAAAGTTTCAGAAAATTTCTTAAAATTCTATTATAACAAATAAAATACCTTTTTATCCTTTAAAATATATTTAAAATATTAGAAATATCAATAAATTCCATAAAATCCTTAAAAATTACACAAAATCTTTTAAAAATCAGAAAACTTTCTTGAAATTCCTTAAAATTGTTACATATCTCATTGGGTTAAAGGTTCAGACGTCAGTCTGAAGATTTTTTATTATTATATTCAATAGAATAAACATATTTTAAAAAAATATATCCACAGATTCCAAAGCCCAAAATTTTTATTTATTGACTGGCAGAAATTGCATTGACCGGAATTTTAAGAGAGATTTCTTAAAATTTAAAGGATTTTTAAAGAGACTTCAAAGGATTTCAAAAGGTTTTAAGTTATTTTGAGGACTTTTTCAGGATTTCAAGGATTTTTTTCAAATTGGGGTTTCCAGAAATATTGAAGGATTTTAAGTGATTTGGTATATTTTTCAAGAATTTAAGAAACTTCACGTTTGAAAGGTGTTTAAGAATTTTCAAAGGATTTTACGAGATTTCACGACATTTCAATGAACTTTATGGAATTTTGAAATATTTCAAGCGATTTTAAGAAATTTAAAGAAAATTTTAAAAATTTTAAATAATTTAAAAATATTTTATGGGATTTCATTTGATTTCGTCTATATTAGAATCAATTCCTTTAAATTCCTTAAAGTAAAATCTGATGAAATCCCTTCAAATGTCTTGAAATCTTGTGAAAACTATTGAATATCTTTAAATCATTTAAAACTCTTTTGAAAGTCGTTTGACGTTGTTTAAAATCTCTTGAAATCCCTTAAATTTCTTTTAAGTTCCTTAGAATTAAATGAAATTCCTTAAAATATCATGGAATTCCTCGAAGTTTCCTAAAAACATTTAAAATCCCTTAAAATTCCTTAAAATTCTTAAAAAAACCTTTGAATGACTTGAAGTTACAAGAAATAAAAAAAATAATCAGGTGTTGTTTTTCTTATAGAATAAAAATAAAATAACGCGGAAAAACGTCTATTTTTCAATAAAATAAAAAAATTCTTGGTTCTTAATGAAATTCCCGTTTATCCCGGTTTTTCCCGGATAAATAAAATTCCCAGGTTTTTCCCGGTTTCCCGGCCAGCTAGACACCCTAATATAAATATAATAAAGCATAAAAGGCTAAATAAAGTCATTGATTCCAGAATTATTATTCGTGAGGTTGTAAAGCACTTGGGATCATAAACAATGAACACGTGAACAGCAATTGAGATGATTATAATCGCGATAGTGGGTTTCACTTTTCTTGTTGAGAAAATTGCTCTTAATATCAGCCTGATAAGTAAACTTGCACTAAAAGAGCGTAATGATGGTGTTTTGAATCAAAATCCATTATCGTTAGACCGGTACAAGAAGCGATCGATAGGCAATAAGGATATAAGAGTAATAATGATGTCAGGCGTGTGGGGTACCTAACAGGGAGAACGTACACCTGCTGATTACGAGGATTAGCAAGCGACTCGTTCAGACATATCGACCCCCGCCACTCAGTCAGTAGAGTTCGTTATGTCGGTTAACCCATAATTAATTTATCGTACAGTCTCACACCCTCCATGACAATAATGCCGACCTATCTCTTCGTGGAATACAACACGTGTTTGCAACCAAACATGCACTGCACGCTATTGTTGAAAACATGCCTCGGTATCCATCTAGATTTCAGTCTTTAAAAATTCCAGGAAAAGTCAAGAAAGTATTTGCTTTAGACAAAACTGATGATACAAAATAAAATAGATCAAGTATAAACGGTGAGTTAGATTTTCCTTCCTTGAAGAAACCTTTTTTTTAAAGAGCATTTTAAGTTTGCAACATTTTTCTAAAGAGCTGATATTTCATTATTAAAAGATCGAGAGAGTGCTTTTAGCACAATAGCGTATTAGTGTGCGAGTGTATGGGCAGAAAATGACAGCTTATTAAGTAGTTAAGTACGTAAAGTATAAGAAAAATCTTCCCACGGTTGCTACCTCAGCTCAACAACCTTCGAAACACCCTATCAATGTTAAAGCTAATGCGAAACCTTCTTCGATACCTTCTTAAGTTTTTCTTCCTTGTCTCCCTTTCTTAGTATTTATCGCTCTTCCTCTATATATTTTAGGACCCAGTTCATCTAAATGTTCACAAAACATGACATTTTTATTGTGTAAAGTTTTTCTCTCACTGCAATATCATCACTAAAATGGGATTCCCGAACAAAAAATCATGCTTGTTTTTTTCCGAAAGAATTGACCTCGTTAATTCAGCTCGAGCTCTTCCGACAGGTTCACCTCGTTATCTGTCGGTGATGCAACGGATGAGGCCCTGAGGGAAGCCGAATATGGCCATTATATGAACTACAGAGGGTATCCCGAGTCGCGGCACTGCACATGATGCTTTGCTGCTGCGAAGATAATCGTTATTTGCGCAACTTGCGGTTAGATGAAGAAACGAGGAAATGCAGATTAGGCGCTATACATTTTAAGGATATATCCATAATCAGTAGAACGTAATCCTCAAAATGTTACACACAAAAATTGTACGTTATACATTGTATGTTATACATTACACGTTATCCGCGTAAAGCGTGATCCATTATAGATTATATATTATACGTTGTGCGTTTACACCGCTCTTCACTATGCACTGCAATGGTTCGTTTTGCACCCTCTCCCGCTATCTGCCTTTCTGGACGATTGCTTTCATGGAAATCGTGAAAGATGGCGCCCGCTCGATATGATATCGATTCTCCTTGCACGAGTAACCATATGATTAATACGGAAATGCATTTCATTTTGCAATAAGCCACCAAATCCAGGTCGTCCCTTCAGCAGATAACGTTTATTGCCCATCTTTCTACTCTTAACTTTTACTATAGACTATAGAAAGTTTCCAGTTTTTATTTACTGACTAATAATCGGTACTAATAGATTTATGTGTGTATAGCAATATTAGGTTACCACGAATACATCTTTGGGAGTGAATTTAGAACAGGTCCGACAATCCACACACCATTAGGCACAGCCTTATCATCACATAAAAACAATGGCCACCCTTCAACCATTCAAATGCCGTTAAGGGGTTCACATGTTCAACACGTTATCTCTTTTAACGTGACGAAAGTGCTTTGTGTGTGTGAATGCAGGGGAACCTATTTTTCAAAATATAATGTTCTCCAATTCCTGTCTGTCTGTCGCATTTTAACAGAGATATGAATATTTTTAGCGACTAAATAGCAGATAAGCGGCCTCATACAGAGTGCAGTGTTAGCCTCAGGTGCTAATATTATAATATTATATATCTCCGGCTTTAACGCCACTCTCGTGAAATTAAAGCCGGTTTAATCATTCTTTTATTAAAATACTAGAAGTGAGGCTGGCGTATCCTCTCATGCTCTCACTATTAATTGACTCTTCATTTTCACTTTTAAGAACGAAATTATTGATATTGTATAATAACCGAAACATTAAATAATCCAAAAATGCTATGGAAAAAAATGATGTAGAAAAAAATTGATATGGAATTTAATTCCAAATGGAAAACGATGGAATATAAAATGAGAGTAAAAAATGTTGAATGATGTTCTAAAGGTCTCTGGCCAGATCGTCGCAGCAGGCTTGTCACGTTCACGTTTACGTTTGCGTTCCCTACGATCCAGCAACCAACCAACCAACCAACCAACCTTTCCACCTTGCTGCCACCTACCAACCGCTCTGCACTGCGGCAGGCAGACGGGCGTACGCAAATGCCCGCATTATTTACGCTAAATTTATCCACGCCACGGCAAAATGCAAAATGCAGAATACAAAATACAAAATGCTAGGGTGAACGAGAGCTGCGGCTGCATTCGCTACCGTCGCGTTGTTGCGTCCGTGCAACCGATTGGAAACCGTCGGTGTACCTCTGTATTCTCTCAAATTGTTCAACGTGTTATTTTCTGCTTTCGTAGGGCGTGATTTTTCACGTTTATTCCACCTTTCTTTCTCGGTACACTTGCCTTTGCTTTTGAACCCCAGCACCTCGGCGCAGATAGTATTTTCATCTCTCCGGATATACTTTTTAGTTTTATTCAGGGAAACGACTAAGTTTTTAATTACTTTTAGATTATCACTTTCGAGTCATTTAAAATTTGTACAATTTTTAATGCGAGGTGAATTCAACATTGAATTAGACTTTCAACAGTTTTCAAGAATTTGAACTGATTGAAAGAGCTTTCCTAGGATTTCAAAAGAATTTAAAACATTTTAATGGATTCCAAAATCCAAAACATTAAGAATTATTAAATTTTGGGATTACAATTGATTTCAAACGATTCTGAGATTTTAAGATGTTAGTAAAAACAAATTGTATCGGATTTAAAAATTTTCAAGATTTAAAGTGGATTTGAAACAAAATTGCAGAATAGAAATTATTAAAATGGGTTAATTAAGATTATTATTGACCCAATATTATTTCTAGAGAATGCGAGTTATTTTTTACAATATAATCTACAACTTTTGTGATTTGTGTTAGCTTGCATTGTGAATATTTTGCATTGAAGCACACATTGTTTTAGTTTTGTAAAAATTAGTTAGTAACGTGAGGAGAGTGATTATTATCAGTCATATTTAATTGTGCAATCGTGTTTCAAACATTTATCTAGCTTTCACAAAAGCCTAGTCTTGAAAATTGGTCAAATTGCTGTATCCAATTCTCTTTTCTCTATTTTATATTTATATATAATAAACTAGGTGAAAAATCAGTCATTAATCGTGATATGAAGCGTGATTAATGATGTCAAATGCATTATATTATTTTTCAATAAAAATTGTTACGTATGTATTTCTAAATACCTTATTATAATTATTATTGAAGCATGTCAATTCTCAAACGCAGAACTTACGATAAGTAGGGCGAAATCCGTCTGGAGAAAATGATCAAATCATGACAACTCACCTGCAAAAAAAAAGAAGTGTCATAGTTAGAAATAATCGAATTAAAAGTTATAATGTAGTTTAAAGGAAAAGTTTTTGTATATATTTGAAAAAGAACAAAGTTTTTTTTATCAAAAGACTTGAAATGTGTCGTAGATATGAGTATTTCTTCACCAGAATGACAGAATGGACTTCCAAGCACGTATGATGTCCTAAAATGAATTTCTGAACTTTACAGCCAGCCAAAGAATCTACTCCTAAATCAATCATTCTGTACGTCACATACTATCTGAAAAGATTGCAAACTTTCTCCAGGTAAAGTGGATAAAATAAAATCAACTTTTCGAGGCGTAGAATGTACGCAGCTTCCTTCTATTGAAATCAAGAGCTTTCGAGCTAACAGAAACCGGTCTCGGATGGTCAATCACGAAAACGAGGAAAAATTCAGGATATTCTTTCACCTTCTTTCTCGATCCTTGAATATAGCTTCGTTTCTAGTGAACCTTCTGAAAAATCTTAAAGATTTCTCAAGTGGTAGTATCTATAACATTTCGAATCCTGAGCTTTGCTTTCAAATTTGTCTATAGCAACAGAGAGTGGATTCAATTCGAATCTTAAAGCCATCATTGCTTTCGAAGATCTCTGCTCTTGTGTATTCCACAAAAATATAACAACTGCAATCCAATTATAGACACTTCTATTTTGATTCTTGAATATTGAATAGAGAATACACTGAGGCGTCCTCTTCCTGCCCCTGGGTTCCCCTCATCACTGAATGTGGGCCGACGAAAATTCTAAGGACGTCAATTGGAATGATGTCAATCGAAGCTTTACTGTAATAAAATCTTTCCAATCTCGGTTCTTTCTTTTTTAAAACGCAATTAAACGTAAAGAATCAACTATTCTTTATTATTTGGAGTCAGGATAAATTCGTAACCAATGAAAGCATTTCGGAATGTCGACAATAATGAAAATATTGAAATATTGAGTTTTCTTTTCAATTTTTTAACGAAGGTTTTTCCATGTGAATAGTTTCGAACGTTCAAATGAATGAAATATTTTTTTCAAATTATATTTTATCCAGAAATATTGTGCCAACTAAAAATAACAACCAGGATTACAAGTTTATTTAATTCTTTATTATTTTCAATGAAAATAAATCATTTTTTAAAAACTTTTTATAGTTACAAATACAATCAATATAAAAATTCGTTCATTTGAACGTTCAAATGAACGAATTTTTATATCATGGTTTTTCCTAGATTGTACTCTAAATTCAAAATAGTTTTTATTTCATTGTGAAGATCCAAGAGGTGCAGAATGCACTGCACTTGCTAGAATTACATTCACTGTTATCTAACCACTTTCCATCAGATGGCGCCAGTGTTTCACCGCAAGAAACTGTAATGTAACGTGTCACAGGGGAGAAGAGCTTATTGTATTTGAAGTGCAATCTCTTGTACAACAAATTCTGCACCCACTTGGTATTAAATTCGAGCCTGTATAAACTCTACATAAATGCATAGGGATTTTCATTTTGAATTCACAAAATATATTTTTTTGTGAGATAAGCTTACAGGTTTAGTTAGAAATTATTTCATTAAGGGCGTGGATTTTTTGACTTTGTGTAATTGATAGGGTTTCAGATAATAATTAGGGTTTCAGAGCCTTTAAAAGCTTTAAAGCCTTTAACATTAAAAGTGATGAAATACTTTTAATATTTTACAAACTTATAAACTATTACGTAATTAAAAGTATCTAATCTTTCGAAATCTTAGCTCTAATTCGAAATGAAGGAAAATTGAATGGTCCGTTGAATGGAGCTGTCAATGCTAGATTTAAAAATTCTAAAATTGATATTTACGTCCATCCGCATTTTTCTTGTGCTTCAATAGACCTTCGAGAAAACCCAGGGGACATCGAAACGTACTGCACCTGGTATATGTATAAAGTAGAAGAATTCCGTAAGCTCGCAGCATCTCGGGGCAGAGCAGCTTGCGGGAATGTCAAATTTCCGAGCATTCGCTTCAAATCACTGTCTAAGTAAACTGTACAGGAACTCGACAGGCACTTTCTTAGGGATTTCCCACTACTAGAACTTCCTGCCTGCAAACATGCTCTCTTTATTCAACCTACCCTTTCTCCACGACCCTAGAAAAACGAAACGTCGCCTCTACAACAATCCAAATTTGCTTAAGGAACGAGGACGCTCCGGGCTGCTGCAAAAGCTCACCAGCTATACCGAACTTCTATGCAATTCAAGAGTTTGATGAAAAAAGTATACATAATATTATGTATAATAAGTATATAAGAAGAATTTTTGTAAAAGAGATTGTTGGGACAGGAGATAGGGAAAGGGGGTTTTAAAACAGAAGGTTGTAAGATAGAAGGTTGTATGATAGGTGTTGGGAAACAGGTGTTGGAAAAGGAGTTGCCTAATGGGTGTTGAAAGAGAAATTTTGAAAAAAGCTTATAAATGATTTGAGATCGTTATTTTCTATCAGAACTGTGAGGAAATGAATGCGAACAGTAGAGGGTACTTCGTCTCGTAAGAAGTTTTCAAGAGCAGGTTTAAAGTATCGGACAAAATTGATCGCAGAAAAAGCACAGACTCCAAGAGTGAGAGAGGAGAGAGACTGGAAACAAAGAGAGATAGAGAAAAGGTGAATTGAGGGTGGAGTTTGGAAAGTTTCCTCGATAATTGATTGTTTTGCAAGGTCACCCTTATCGGAAACGATACTTTCTTCTGGCACAATTTAAGTGTTAGTGCTTCAAGAACATCAGCAGCTTTCTTCTGTAGTGAGCTAAGTTACAAGCTTTTTTGTAATTCCTTTATTTTTCACGAAGAATAAATCCAATAACACTTCTAGATCGAAAACCACTTCATCCTGGTTAAGAATGAAACTTTTCGAAGCTTCTTACGTACTAGCTTCCTCCAATTATTTGATAGTAACATTTTTTAGATCAAATAGTCATCAACAATTAATTTTATACTTGAGAATAAATAGCTTTATTTATTATATTATATTTTATAAAGAAATTAAGTCTTTTTTCAAGTTTTTCTTAAATTAGAAAAAATTGATCGATCAATTCTGAAACTTGCAGATCAATTGATCAGTTTACCAATTTCGTAAGTGGCAGTCTCTGATTCCTAAATCAGTATTGTACACTTCTAAAAAGAAGTCATTTAAGTTCGAGCTCAGATAGTTGATTGATCAATTTCTCTCTAGAGTCAGGGTGTAAGTAAAACCTTAGATGTATTGAATCTATATATTTTTCTCGCTTCCTCTTTTCTTTCGGTTAAAATCTACTTCTTCCATTTCTAGCACTTCTTTTAATCCCACGAGAATAATCCATTTATCGTTAGAGCGTTGTTGTTCTGTCGTTTGCTTTTTATAACCAATTTTCTTAGAGTGAAGGGGCATTTTTCTCATGAATTATTGTATCACATTTATTATCGTTGGATAAAGATTAAAATAGTACTGAAATGATATTTATCGAAAACAATTAGATTGGACAATTGTCATTAACTTTTTAAACATGTTAAAATAATTTCTTACAAAAACATGTTATCATAATCTCTTACAAAAAAAAAAAATAAATAAAAAGTAATTCACATTAGAAGTCCTCGAATATATTTTTCACGCATCGCGATAGTTAAAGGTGATTCACATGGCGATCTATACCGGTAATCGATGCCATTGTCGCACCAGTAGAAGAGATAACAACAACATTCAACTACGAATCGTTATCGGCCATTGAGAGCATGATCATTGATCAATGATTGACCGATACTGCTTGGCTCATTACGAACTGACACACGCGGCTTCTCGCTGATAACAGGATTATCGACGCATCCCGATTTCATTTCCAACGCGCGAAACAGGCGCCATACATTTTAATGTTCTCTTTATTTGTATGTGCTGTGAATGGAAACAGCTGGGCATCAGATAGCGTTCGACAAGTTGTTTAATTGAGAGAATAAACAATACTTGAAACGATTTTTCTAAATTCCCGTAGCTACCGATTTTCATTTCATTTTTCGGAATGCAAGCTCTAATATTTACTGTAGCTTGAACTGATAATAATAATCCAAATAAGCTCTTTAGAATAATATAATGCGAAACGCTATACAAAGGTTCTTTGAATAAAACAAGACACGATGTTTTATTCATTTCCGATACTAATATAGCATGAGAAATAATATAGCTATGAAAAGCTTTGTATTAATAAATTAAAGGTATGCTTCCATTTACATTAGCTTTACGCAACGAGACTAAAATTACGACAATCGATACTCCTAGCGAACTCTAAATGAGAACTTTTATTCTGGACTTTACTTCGGTTCTAATTTTGCAAGTCCATAAGTCTTGTAAACGAAAAAATATCGGAACGTGCAGTTTATTTGTTTAAGGAAAGGTCTCGAGGGATTTACACGTTTTCCTTCAATTTTTCTCACTTTGCGAACTAATAAAAACTTGAAAAACTGATAAAACTTTTGAAAACGATAAACACTTAGTTTTTACATTCTCATTAGAGAGAATGTATTAGATTTGTGTAAAATTTGACCCCCCAGTTTTCATCAAATGTCCACATTTTGGGACCCCCTGAACCCGAAAAACATGTTTTTACGAATGTGTGTCTGTCTGTCTATCTGTAGATTTTAGTTTGTTAACACGATAACTTTCGAAAGAATTGACCGATTGGATTGTCCTTTGGTATACTCTTTTAGTGTCCTAAAATGAAGGTCAAGTTCGTTGGCCAGCCATTTTGGATAAAAATTTAAAAAGTTGGAGCATTTTAAAAATTTTTGAAACCACTTTTTTTTAATTTAAAAATTCTAATAACGGATGTTCGTAGTACTCAAAAAGACGAACAATTTTTCTTAATGACTTTTTTGGATAAAAAAAAAATTGAAAGACTTATAATATTTTGAAAATCCAACAAAATGAAATAAAACTTGAATTAGAAGCCAAACAACGCACGATATGAAAAAAAGTTTGAAGATGAAAAATGTTTCTTTTTGGGCACCCTATAGGATAGGCATAATAACTTTTTGAATTTCTTTAAAAAATCTAAAATTCAAATTTTGAGCCAAATAACGCGAGATACAGAGAAAATGAGAAACATAATTATTGGCCTTAAAAAGATCTACAAGTTCCCCTTGAACCATTTTTCAACAGGATGAGTAGTTTTCGTTTTAATCATGAAAAATATTGTTAAACAAAGCCGAGCGCGAAGCGCAAGTGTCCTGATGCGAATGTGCTCCTTAAGGTCGATAGAACCTTTGCGCTCGGCTTTGTTTAACAATATTTTTCATGATTAAAATGAAAACTACTCATCACTGTCTACATACACTGTTGAAAAATGGTTCAAGGGGAACTTGTAGATCTTTTTAAGGCCAATAATTATGTTTCTCATTTTCTCTGTATCTCGCGTTATTTGGCTCAAAATTTGAATTTTAGATTTTTTAAAGAAATTCAAAAAGTTATTATGCCTATCCTATAGAGTGTTCAAAAAGAAACATTTTTCATCTTGAAACTTTTTTTCATATCATGCGTTGTTTGGCTTCTAATTCAAGTTTTATTTCATTTTGTTGGATTTTCAAAATATTATAAGTCTTTCAATTTTTTTTTATCCAAAAAAGTCATTAAGAAAAATTGTTCGTCTTTTTGAGTACTACGAAGATCCGTCATTAGAATTTTTAAATTAAAAAAAAGTGGTTTCAAAAATTTTCAAAATGCTCCAACTTTTTAAATTTTTATCCAAAATGGCTGGCCAACGAACTTGACCTTCATTTTAGGACACTAAAAGAGTATACCAAAGGACAATCCAATTGGTCAATTCTTTCGAAAGTTATCGTGCTAACAAACTAAAATCTACAGATATACAAACAGACACATTCGTAAAAACATGTTTTTCGGGTTCAGGGGGTCCCAAAACGTGGACATTTGATGAAAACTGGGGGGTAAAATTTTACACAAATCTAATACATTCTCTCTGATGAGAATGTAATAAAGGTTTATTTCTGTAGCGTCAATTCTACTAATTACGCATAATTTCAAATCGAATAAAATTAACTCGTAGGACCAGGAGAGTTTCTTGGCTAAGACGATCATCTAGGAAAGCACAACATTTCTCAAGAAACTTGTTCTGAATCATTCAACCACTTAAGTCTTGATATTAAGCTATTGAGGCAAACTTCCGCCGTTTCACCCTCCTTTCGAGTTAGAGCTGCTTTATTACCAATCTCTCGAGAAACTGGTACATACTGCGACCGTAAAATCAATCGGTCCAGCAGTAACTCTCCTGCCATGTAAAAAACACCTATCGGTTCATTCGCTTGTGTAGAATTTTCAGAGAGAGGCAACAGGATGCATCACTGATGGAAAAAGACGTCGTGGTTGTAAGTGCCAAATGGTCTAACTCGTGAAATTAACGCTACCAAGTTAGGTTTCGAGTGAGGCGCAAAAAGAGGTTACATGCACAAGAAAGAGAAACACCGAAAAGCCGATAACTGGCTGAGCAAATGAGCTGTACATGTGGAGTAAGTTTGACCCAACTCAAAACGAAGAAACAAGTTTTCACGAAATTATATGTCCAGTTTTTTCACATATTAAATACCAATATTAAAATTGAACCCAGAGGAGGTTGAATGATATTTTAAACTGGAAGACTTGTTGAATGTATTCCTGTTAGCAAAATAAAAGAGTCCAAACTTGAATGTTCCAAAGTGAGATGCATTCAAAATGAATATTTAAAAATGAAATTGCTTTCGCATCAACACCATACAATGGTTGTTGCTTGTGCGTGCATAAGGTGCGAATTAATACGATCTTGAAATATTCTCAGTCGCACAATAGAAACAGAATTCAGAAATGCCTTAACAGGGAGAGACAAGCTATGCTCTTAATATGCAGAGACTAAATCTCCCCTTCCCCCAGACAATTTATGCGATTGCGGTTCTACGATTCAACTATTGTTCCCTTACAATGAGTCGACCACTCCTGCTTGGTATCGCTCGCTTGCTTCCTTAGGGATCTCCTCAGGATAAGAATATCGAACAACTTCAACCATAGAACTCAAGTAGGTGTATCACTTTCTATCGACACTCAGGTCACGTGACCTTAACTTGTATTAGTACTGCAATCAGTGGAATAAAACTTAAACAAGACTCACATTCCGTAAAAAGCAAAAACAGAAGTTGAGGAATATAAACAGAAATTGAGAAATATAAACATTCGCTAAAGATTGAAGGCTCTCGTAATCTTTTACTACCTTCGAACCTTCGATAGACTTGAAACACCGTTAGTCGAATAGCCTGCGTTTTCAAAAGGCAGGTAATTGTCTTTCAAAGTTGGCAAGAGAACTCATTTAGTGGATGTATAGAGCCGGACCGGAAGAGACGATGCTGGGTCGAGAGACTACGAGGTCTCTCTCATAGCCGAATAATGGTCGCATCCTTTGAAGTTTCGTCGTACTTTCGGCGTTAATTGATGCAAGCCTACAGTTCGAAAGATCGTTCGCAGTTGTCGTAATTCTACTTGGGGACCAGGAGTTACCCTCTGGCTTTATAACGATTCTAGATTAGTTCCTGGCTGTCCCAGATCTCACCCTCATTCTCCGTCACTCTTCGAACTATCCGCCCCTTTCATGCGCAAAGTTTTCGAATTTCCACGTCGAAAGCTGCCTTCCAACCCTCGCCCATTTTCTTCCATACTGTACCTTCCATCACTGCCACAACTTTCAACTTCATATTGGTTACTTATTCAAAAATTGAAATTGATGAAGTGCCTTTGGCCGAACATAACTCCCTCTTTCCCTGGTTTTTCCGAGTTCAAAGTATATTATCTCATGCGGATTCGCGAGAATCAAATTCATGAGAAGGGAAAAGATTTTACATCAATGAAATTAGATATATAGAAAGTTATTAAGGGAAATTTAAATTAAAATTGTGAGGGAGACTTTTTTCCTTTTTTGACCACCTTAATACGTCTGACCATGCCGCATGTGTCAGTTATGAGTCTGGCATGGTCACGCAACATGAAGATGAAGTCGTGCCTGATTACCAGATGCGAATATCTTCTTGATCCGAACGCAAACTCATCTGCGGAATTATTTTCGCCGACCGGAGCCAACCGCGGATCCTATCACCGGAAATTCCCATCCAGATCGCTGCTGAGAGATATCTATGATTAGCCATGGTTCGCAAGAGCGACGGCAGAAGCCGACCGAAGTGCAGAGGCGATTCTGGCAACCAGAGTCGCCTAGCGAAAATAAGCTTAATCTCGCTGAGTGAAATCGCTGCCAAATGTAATGCGTCTCCTGTCGAATGGGCCGTTTTCACCGCGAACCGTCGCACCACGCTCGCTACCTTTACGTATATCACGGGTATCGATGGATTAGCGGGTGCGACCGGTAGAAAAAACCACTGCCGACCAACCCTTGACACTATATATCTATAGGGGTCTATTTCAAATATTTTATTTCTGCTTGCATTGGCAAAGCTCGACTCTCTCGCCATGGTAGCACTTTTCGATTTCATGTGAGCACGACACCGCATCGACCTCCCTCAAACGTCAAAAAAAAAAGTTATTTTGCGGTGAAAAACGAGAGATGAAATACAGGGAAAAATGAATTTTCTTCATATAAGGGCTTTGTGCGAACAAAGGTATGATATTTACGACAGTATTTTCCAATTTCATCTCGACAATTTTCGCTTTTGATACTTTTAACACCTTGTTGTTTTTTTTTTTTTTTTGCAGAACGAATCCAATTGCGCATATGTTACTAATTTTTAATTTATATATAAAACATCATGAAGAAGAAATGAAAAGCTATAGTGACTATTCGCTATGATTATTTTGCCTATATAATTGAAATTGATATTTAATAAGCATTAAAATTTAGAAATGCGAAATTGTAAGAGGTTCCTAGAAAGAAAATAGGATAATTTTAAGAGATTCATAAGAAGAAATTATAAGGAGAAAATATTAGTTCTTGAAATCTTCCTGAGAGATTGTGATACCAGAAAAACTCTAGTTTCACAGACCAGTCTATATTCTCAATGATACGACTTCACCAGGTCTGAGAACAAATCATATAGAAAAGAAACTGGGGAACTTTCTTTAGAGAAGTTTAATTAAGCCGATTCATCATTCAAGGCCGATTGAGAAAGTATTGTTTCTTGTTCAGAAAAGAATAAAATCTACACAATGCCAGATTACTTGTATTGCTATCATCATTGCCAATTATCTGAGATTATTATAAGTCAGTAGTGAGAGGAATATTGATTTATTATTTCGGGGATATTAAAATAATGTTACTTGCAATATAAGATTTGAAAATAAATAAAATTCCTCAAAATTCTATAAAATCCCTAAAAATTCAATAAAATCCTATCCTATTGTAATATTTTCAATTTTCTAGATTATTTTCAATAATTAAGTCTGTTAATTTGGGGCACGAGAGAAATGATGCGGCTTCTTATTTGACGAACAATTTGTAGCCTTGTCGTGTAATTTGGATTGAAAATTGGCTCAGATTGGCTTCGAATAGGAGTTTACACGTAACGGAAAAGAGATAATAATCACTGCTTGGAAAATAAATGGCCTCGTTCGATCGAAGTCAGCAGAACATCTAATGAGCTTAACAAGCATTGCTTCAATGTAATTCAGATAACGTCTAGAGAGGATTGAAAGTAATCGAGGCTGAGTTATGAACGACAATTGCAATTTATGCATCGTTGAGTTAGGTATACCGGCGATTAAATTACAAAGTAAGTCGAGGAAAATACTCTATGAAAAACCAGTTTTTTCCTTATAAATAACACTGAAAATTACAGTGCAAGTGGCCATGTAAGTTGCAATTATGATAACCAAATCCTCTACAAGTAGGTCATCTTTCAATGTCTTCTTGAAATAAATTCTCGAAAGACAATACCAACATTTTCCAAAAGTTCTATCATTCAAAGCACACATTTCTTCATCAAGTAATCATCAGGATTCAATTGTTGATTATTTAACATCGATTATGGAACAATTGAAGAAAATAAGCTCGACTCAAATCGAACCGAAGCTTTCGATATCCAGAATTCAAATCAGAGGAAACGTCCGCAGCAAACAAGTGTGCAATGTGCAGTATATGCATTGTGCAATGTGCATTTCTGCATTTGTGCAATCACTGTGTGTCGGATGGTGTGGCTGTGTTCACGGTGAATGGAGTTGTGGAGTGGTGATGATTCGAGGGAAGGTTTGCATGGGAAGGACGGGAAGGACGGGAATGATGGGAAGGATGGAGCGAGTCGCCGTTTAGGGGACTGGGGAACGAACAACAATACTGGTAAATGAACCAACGCGACAACCCCTGCTTGCCTCTTGAACAGCGTCTGCTACTCGAGATAGTGTTCTCCCAGCGATCAAGGTATCTGGGATGTTCTCTGATGGTAGCACATGCACCCGGTTGTGCTTATGCGAGTTCATGTGGTTATCCGCACTTGGTAGACGATTATACGGTCCTGTCATCGACATACCGGGTTATTAGGCACGAACAGATATCGAAAATCCATTACCAATCCGATCCAAGTTCTTGTAAATTCAAGGCACTAACATTAAAGTCCACATTAAGTGAAAAAAACATGACAGTAGCGGAAAGACGTGAAGCCTGTTACCTATTCTCCAGATTTTACTCCATTACCGATTATTTCAAAGATTCCGATACAACTGCTGTCTGAAATACCCAAAGTTTCGAAACCGTATAAAGTGTGGGAAGCAATAATAACATTTGAATTGCTCTACAATGCGAATTATCGGATTTCCTGCTGCCTTAGATATATCTATACCACGAGGGTAAAATGAGAGTAGCTATAGAAAACGGAAGCTATTCTCAAAGGGTCACATTCTCAGTGAATCAGTAGGTCTTGTAGACAGGTAGATATTGACTGGGTAACTCAGAGGAAAACGTGTGTAAAACTCAGTTTGTTTCGGTTCGATAGCCATTTGCATAGTGGATGCGATTCGATTTCACTTCGACTAAATAATTAATCGGCAGCGTTATTACCTCGACGGTCCAATTATTCCTCGGAGAGCCCCAGTCTACCCAACATCTGTTTCTTTTTACCACAAGCTTCCGGAACAACAGGGTTAATGGTTGGCCTAACTCGTTATATACAAAAGTTCATTGATCCCACGATACTTCAGGGAAATCTAAATCCTATTATTTATGAATGACACGGTTCTGCGGATCTTCAAGCAGACACATTGTTGGCTTTGAATTATTCAGGAAATTTCCGGATATTCAAGGGTAGAATGTTCAAGGGTATAAAGCCACAAGTTCGTTAATGATCCTACATAATTAGGATTTGGAAGAGATCGTATTTGAAAGTTCTCATTAATGAATTCGAGATAAATTCGAGTAAAAAATAAATATAAATTCGTGCCTTTTAAAATTAATTAACGAATGCATTATTAATTGCAGTTATAAAACTTATAGAATGTGATATGGAGAGTTAGTAATTTTCAAAGTTAGCACGGGGAACAAGGCTTTGAAGAAATTACGAACAAGTTATAGTGTCCAGCGAATCTGTTGACCCTCTTCAAAGTCTTCAGAAGCCGCCATAAATACCCGGATCCTTATAGGTCTATAGCGAGATTCTACAGTATTTATATGGTCGATCGATGCTTGGTATTAAAGTTGCAAACTCGTCATTTCTTGCTATCTACGTTTCTCGACCGCAATACATATATCGTGAGACCAACCCTTGCATGCGAAGCGAGGAGCTTGACACGAATCACGGAATGAGGGGAAACCGTGTAAAGCAACTATTAGATGAAATACCCATGGGGATTTCTCCTCTTAATCAAACATAAATGTCAGACTAGCATGGGTTCCAAGTGTCAGATGAGATGTACTAAATTTACATTCAAGTTTTAATTATAATCTCAGCAATTGATAGAAATATTCCTGAGGAAATACAGTTCATGAAATTTCAATAATTATCGTTATTAATTTTTTATGAAGGTCAAGAGCAATTTCGTTCGGTTTTAGCAATTCATACCGAAAATGAAGTCATAGAAAATTAAAAGAAAAATATTTTATTTATGGTTTATAGAAGGATTGTATGCCGCATTTTAGGCTGGAAATTATTTTTTGCGATATGAAGGTAGATTTTGTGAAGGAAAAACTCTGCAGAGGATTATGTCTCGAGAAGGCGAAGTGAAGAGAATGAGAGGAAAACGAATGCTTTAATTAGCGGCAATAATTAACGCGTCTTCGTACGATGCAGAGTCTGACATATACATCATGCTCTAAACGTTCGATATACGTTTAATTTGTAAACGTGACTGCACGACAATGTGCCTTCATAGTTTCTTTCGAGGGGACCAGTTTAATTTGTTAGCAGTCATTGTCAAGCGTTTGAAACACCAAACAAGCATGTTTGTTTAATTACTGTATCCCACGCGCTGTTTCCGCATCAATTGTCAGCAATGAATCATTATACGAGTCGTTACATCAAGCTTTTCTCTGGACCTAAATCCCATTTCATAAGGTCTCCTCTATTCAAGAGTACATAGTATATATGTATGTATGTATGTACTGGATCGTTTTTTATTTATATCTAAAGACAATTAATTAAGCAGACCGGAGAATTTCGAAGCGAGCGAGGATTAAATTTGAAAAAAATAAAATGCGGTTCTCGTAACTTTGGGAAATACCAAGACGTGAGCCAGATTTCTTCGACCGGCTTAGTCGCTCATTTGCGTACGTAAATAAACGTAAACCGCGCTTTCAAGCCACGATAAGGATTCGCCACACCTAAGAAATTATCGGCCGTTACCCTAAGCCTTTCGTAATGCTTTTACATCGCATGTAGGTTCGAAGTTACGATAACGATCTCAGACCAACGTGATCATAATTTCTTTTCTTTTTATAAACAATAGATTTTATGCAAAGTCTTGCTTCTATAATTGTGTGAGAATAGAGGAAAGCAAAATTCTCGTACGCTTTATAGAGACATAAATAAGTAAATATAATTAAATTATTATATACAGGATTGATCTTGTTGAAGTATTCCTTGTCGCCAGAATCATGAATATTAATAATATAATCGCATCGTATGAACCTCATTAAAATGAACTAGTTCCATTAATTACACTTCCGGATTATTATGGTCACTCTTATCGATAATTGGCCATACCTGACAATTTTCTATCGATCCGTTTCACTATTATCTATTAATTTAATAAATAGTGAAGTTTCAACCAATTTTGCAGTTGTCGAATTTTCAATATACTAAATGATATATTTATACATTTCTAAAAGTGTAATGCAATATAGGATTCCTTCCTGTCGTTTTCCGATTGGTTGGAGTTTTTCATTGGATGTAGCATTCGGTAACCTATCGCAAATTACAGTAGACGGCCCTAAGCTAATAAAATACGACTCGACTACCCCTTGTCTCGCGTGTACTATGTCGGATATGCCGGATGGATAATATGCATTTCTACGGTACGTTATACGGAAACCTTACTGCGGCTGGCTGTGAGTGCCCAGTAATACGGATTATTAATGGTTTAACGACGCCTCTCATATACCTTAACACTTACTCTGTCTTCTTTTCTTATGCATATACAATATACATATATCTTCCTCTCTTTATATATCCTATACCTCTTTATATCTTTATATATTCTTTTATATATGCGATTCGTCTTTACGATAACTTGGGTATCCACGCTCGTCTATAGAACAAACGCTATCGGTACCGCCTGAGAGTTTACTTCGCATGCGAACTCAGGATGCAGTTTTCGGTTTACCGAGTTTCGTGCTGCTCGATTGAAATTTCCTCCAATTGAAATTCACCTTCTTCCTTCACACACCGTAACTCCTCGTATGCGGGAACGTTTGCGGTTGCGGTTAATCTAATTTAAGAGTTGTTGAGTTCTCCTCTATACGCTTTTACAGTAACCTCTCTCCCATAAAGCGTTTTCATCCTTAGAGTGAGGTAAAAGTTCATTGGGTCGAACAGTTTTGTGATAATGAGAGTACATTCGATTCTTTTATGAAATTATTGGCAAAATTATTTTGAATAAAATTAAATAAATATTTTTCAGGATTTGCATGAGATTTGGTAAAAATTTCATCGAATTTTCAGAGATTCATGCATTTTTAGGAAGATCAATTCCTGATGAAGTGATCAGGTAATAGGAAATTTCCGAGTTTTTCCCGGTTTTCTCCCGGCACTTTCCAATATTTTCCCATGTCAAATTCTACAAAATGTTTTAAGAAACTCTTGAAATCTGTTCAAATTCGTGAAAACTTCTTAAAATACCCAGAAACTTCTTAGAATCCTTTAAAATTCTACGATAACATTTAAAAATCCTCTAAATCCTTTAAAATCCATTAAAAGTGTTAGAAATCTCGTCATATTCGATAAAATACTTTTAAATTCTTTAAAAATAACTATAAATCTGAATTAGTGAAAAAGAGGTCACTAATTTACATTAGTGAAATTTTTTACTAATTATTAGTGGTATTTCACTATTTCAATTCGCAGTTTTCAACTTTTCACTAAAGTTTTAGTCAAAAATGACTAGCAATTAGCAACAATTAGTAGGATTTTTCACTAAAGCAAATTAGTGACTTCTTTTTCACTAATTCAGATTTAGAGAGAAGAAAGCTTTCTTAAAATCGCTTGAAATTATTAGAAATCTCATAAAATCCTTAAAAATGCCAACAAAATCTTTTCAAAGTCATTAAAATCTCTTAATTGTCCTAAAGTTCTTGGAAATTCCATGACATTTAAAGTCCCTTATAATTTTCAGAAAAATAAAATTTCGAAAATCCGCTTCAGTTTGAGCAAATCTTTTAAAATTCTCAGAAACTTCTTAAAATTCTTTAAAATTCGATGATAATTATAAAAATACCTTTTTATCCTTCAAAAAACATTAAAAGTATTAGAAATATCATTAAATTCCCTGAAATCCTTAACAATTACATCAAATATTTGAAAAATCAAAATAATCTGTTGAAATTCCTTAAAGTTATTAGAAATCTCCTGAAATTCCAAAAAATCTTTTAAAAATCATAAAAAACCTCTGGAGTTCTATTAAAATTCCTGGAAGTTTCATCAAAACATTTGAAATCCCTTAAAATTCCCTAGATCCCTTAAAATTTTTTTTTAATGTTATGAATTCCTTTAGAGTTCCGCGAAATATCCAGAAATTCCTTAAAATGCTACGAATTTTTTTTTAAATCCAAAAAAATCCTTTTAAAATTCCGTTCTAAAAAGATGATGTAACGGAATTCCTTTGAAATCTCCTGTACATTGTTGTTCGAAACTTACTACTATCGAAATTTGAATCAGCGAAATTCGATTTCTATTGTTCAATAAAACACAAAAAATTCTTGGTCCTAAATAAAATTTCCTAGTTTTTCCCGGTTTCCTGGTTTCCCGGTCCGCTGAACACCATGATTATAATTCACATCTAGCTCAATAGAATTTGTGTGAGTGCATGCAGTCAGTTATGTAAGAAAAATAAATAAAATAATTTATCAATTTCTCAGGATGATTTCAAGTTATCACCTACTAATAAAGTCACCTCTTCACAGCTGCTATTAAGAAGTGTGTGTCACACGTCAAGTGTATATAGAATCTCGTCTCGAAAGTAGGACGTGTTGTCACTCTCGTGGAAGGGAAAGGGATGAGCGGATGTGTCACTCAAGAAGCGTATATAAGACGAGTTACTGCAAACGCACTTTCAGAACTAGTGCACTTGCACTCACACACACATAGAGGAATTCGCACTAGTGTTGAACAGGTGTGCTTATTAATCGCTGCAAACTCGTTCCACACGCCTCTGACAACGTTATCAGACTTTGTAATTACCTTTCTGGCAGTCGGGAATATGTTTGATTTTCGTTAATTGACTCCACCAATCAGGGGGTTTATTGATATGCATAATTGCCTACGTGTTCATTATACGTCATTATTTAAAGGAGATAATAAAATTCAAAAATAATACAAGGCATGGCAATACAAACACGTTACTCTCTTCAACAAAGGTCAATTTTCACCTACAGTGCCCACTCACTTTATTAGCCTATCACTACCAACTTTACTGCTGCAGATTTACGCGCCAAGCTATGCTCGTTCACTTGCCATTACCTCGCAACATCGACCACAGGAATCGTTATCCCTTTTGCCTTGTCAATGTTCCACAGTCCAATGGGAAATTACTCTCTTTGTGTTCACTGTTCAACTTCGGAAATACGCCAACACGTACCAAATTTTCACTTCCTTTTTTGTAATTCGAGCATCTCCAATCGTCTATTATTCGAATAGAATTCAACCGAATCACAGCTTCGTAGTAGAATATGCTCGAGAATATCTCCACAGAGATTTGCAACACACTGTACTTTCATTATCTGAGTTACAATTGCAACTTTAATATTAAAACTTTTCAACTAATAGATGAAAATCGAAATATTTCACGACATCATTGTTTCATGAGGATTTAGCCCCTGGAGAATGTGAAATTGAGTATGTAAAGGATTGACGAGGCTATTTTCATCTAAAATATGTGATTTAAAAAGTAGAACGCGATTCTAGAACCGCAGATGACAAGATCGAATTTTGGCTGCGGTTATCAATACATAGCAACGGTTCAATGTGAACACAGGCCTGGTACGGGTATAGAAGTACATACAACGTATTATCTGTGCACTGTGTAGAGAGTAGCAATCGATAACCCAACACTGGGGTATAATAGGTAATAGTGTACGATGGATAGCAGTATCCCACTAATATTACATTAATTATTGGTCCTTACGAAATTAACTCTCCCTCTCTCTACCGTATAGTCCGAGTTTGATACCTACCGGACCAGTAATTCAATCAACAAAGGCACATGTTTTCTATCTGAATAATTGTAAGAATATATTATTTGCAGTGCTTATTTACTTATTTGCTTATTTGATTCTACCGTTTTTTCAATAAATATTCGGCGTGATGCGAAATTGCTTAAAAGCGACGTTCCAAATTCTCCAGGTAAAACCACAGTCGGGGATCAAAGTTTCTGGTGCTTGTGACCTGAGAATGGAGTGGTAAAATGAAAAGTGAAAGTGATGAGAGACGCTGTGGTGCACAGACGTTTCTGAGTAGAAAGGGGTGAGTTTGAGGGAGTCGAGAGGGTGCAGAAGAGAGTTCCTTCGGTAACTCAATGCTGAGGAACTTGGCGAGCTGTACCGCTGATTAGAAGCGCTTCGTCAAGTTTCGCGGTGTCTGCTAGTTCGAGGATTAGGCAAAGTCTGAGTTCTCAGATAGAATAGAAGAAGATCGTCAGAGCAGAAGTAAGTGAGACGGATAGTTACTAACTTAATTTATCCACTCGATTACAATAAAGAACCTTCAAACATTTTCAAAACATTCTAAATGAAACGACCCTATGAATAGAAACATGTATACGACAAATTGTGTAAACTGGTTACGTTCATCTTTTTTTCCAATTCCCTTTGTTAAGCACGTTAACATTGTGGTATAGCTATATATTGATCGCAAAGTTACTGCAGTTTCTGTGTGATTTATTGCCTCCCGCCACACTTTGTTAGTGTCTCGATTTTCTGCTCATTAACCGTATTAATATTGTGGTTAGATTATTGCAACTCGAAGCGTGAATGATGTCACATCACATTCGTTCAAAGCCATTATGATTGAATGTCAGAAAAATAGAAATAAATTAGAACTCGACTTACTCGAATAGTGAAATGCAAAGCCGAGAATTGCATACGTGGGTTTACAACTTGGTAATTTATAGCGTCTCTGACTCACCTGAAACAAATAAATGAATCCAAGCATCAGCATGATTATAGAGAAGATTAGTAAAATTAATGTATATCAATAAATGGGTAGTAATAAATATTTACGAAGCATTGATTATACGAATGGTAAATGTTTGTGGTGAATGATAAATAATCAATTTGCTTAATCCAAATGAGCATTGTGCAACTGTTATAAATATTGAAAATACATATTTGGATGCATGATATTTCAGATTTCCCGCGAGCGGACGTTAATTTCTAGGGTTTTATTTGGAAATCAGCACCCTGATCATTTTTCATCAAGGAATTATTTATAGAAAATTGTAATTCTTTATCAGATGTAAAATATATAAGATTGGAAGCTATATTTCCCTAAGGAACGAAATTCATGTAAATAAGATTACAAGTAAATAAGATAAATAAGTAACTATAATTTGTATTCCCTTGAAAGCATTCAATATGAAACTGATTTAAGATTGAATATGAAAAAAGTAATCAGTGTCGTTTGTTGCAGATTAGGAGTAAATCTACAGCTGCTAAATTTCAATTCTCATTACCTATCGTTTCCTCGCGTCCTTCGGGGCGCATTCGAGACCTTCCCTTTATTCAACTTTCCTAGTATATATAGAAGAAGATATAGACTGGCAGAAAATGAAATCAAGCGGATCAAGATATTGGTAAATGGTCGGCGAAGAAAAGAAAATGGGGACTTCTAAGAAAATTGAGGAAAAGATTTTTCTTGACAAAACCATTCCGAAATGAAAACTTGAATAAAAAAGACCTTTAATCTTCAATTATTTAATCCTTAATTAAAGTAAATAACAGTGATTTAATTACTGCCTTACTCACATGAATTTTTTACTATCTTTAACTTAAACATTGTTGTGTAAGACTAGATATTCCAAACCAAAAAGAAGAAAAGAAAAAGCGAAGAATGGAAAAAGAAATATTGGAAACAAACATTCAGGAAAAATGTATCATTTGAAAAAAATGATACATTTGAAAAATATATCCCATGTGTGCACATGTCACTTGAAACGAAATATATTCCGATATTGCATTCAACCTTTGTATGTATTTCCTAGCTGTAGAGAGCATGTAAGGAATGAATATTTTTGCACACTGTTAGGAAGCAGTTTGCACTTCTTTAAAGATATATTCTTTTTCAATAATCAGGTAATAGGTACATGGTCTTAGCTAAGTAAGGTACAAAGCATAGTTCATAAATTTTGGAAGCGACCATTAAAATTTGCATAAATGTAAAGGAAAGAATGTTGTCAGGCATAGATGAGGACTTTTAAGCGTGCGTGCTCACTCATTATATGGAATCGTGATGCAAGACGCGCTCGCACGTAAAAACGTGAGAGGCTCACAAATTGCCACCTTCGGCACGAGCAGTCATTTCTCAGCCTTCTCTTCACACTTTCGTGGTCTCTTCCTGTCCATGCCACTTTCGTTCTCTTAGAACCTCTCGTTCATTTCCTGCTACTTTTCAGTTGTCACCCTCTTTTTCCAGACCTGAGATTGTACCGAGGGGAAGGGGGTAAAATTATCTATGTACTACATAGATAGATATAAAAGAAATGGATGGAAATTCAGATGCTATCTATCCCTCAACTCCTTGTTATTTATCCTTCTTTTCCACCTTCTTAACAAATTTCTTCTCTCTTTTCCTTCATCCAACCGCAACCAGACATTTTTTTTGCGGCTCGATTCGTTTGAAAAACCGGTAGAACTCGTTCAGCGCGAAAGGAGTAGAAATGGAAACAAGAGGGAGAAAAAGAGGATGGTTGAAGGGAAAAACCAGAGGACCAGGAGGACGCAACAGGAAACGAAAGGCAGCGTGGTGCGCCGAGGGAAGTGAAGCTTATATTATGCAAAGCATGTGTTGGTCCCTGGATTTATGGCGGCCGTTTCGTTACCAACTAGCTGGTCGGTAAGCCGGGTGCGCGCCCGTTTTTACTTTCTCGTCTTTCTCATTCGCTGAGTATCTCGGCTCGATGTGGAAAATGGAATAATATGCGATTTTCCTCAGCGTCTACTGAAAATATCAACCAAACACATTCTTGGAAATATACACTAGACTAAAGATTAATCCACTGGATTGAACGGCCGGATTTCCTTTCTCACGTCTCTCAGAAACCATTCATAAATTTTGCTGCTTAAAATTACGTTTATTCAAATTCCTTGCATATAAAAACCTTTGTAAATTCAGTAAACCGATAACCATTAAACACCCTCTGAAATAAAACGAAACCTTTTTACTTTTATCTTCTCGTTTTCCGTACTACATTGTTTCAGAAAATAAATCTAGAGGTAAAGAATTCAACCTTTCCCAGACTCGAATTTTCTTTATTCAGAATATTCAGCAGCTCTACAATTTTCAAGAGATATTTAAAAATCAAAATTAAACTTATAACAAATTTAAGAAATATTAATATATAATAGTTATAAAAATCTCTATTTATTATTATTAATGATTGTATAAAGGAAAAATGTATTTTGGCCTTGAGTAAGAAAAGTGCAAATAACGTATAACGTGCTGATGCGGTCTCAACAAAAGCACGCGCTTTCTGACGTCGTTCACATACACTTCCCGTAAGGAGCTCTAGGCCAGCATAAATTTATTTAAATGACTATTCCGGCAAGCAGAGTGCAGCTTAGGTGACAATAAATTTTCTTAAATGGCTATCTCGACAGGCAGTGTTATTTCGGGGTCGTTGCAAATTATACCGAGCAATTTATCTACGAATCCACTGAATTTCACTCAGAGTCCCTCACAACAGTTTATATGATCAGTACTTTTGCTTTTATAGCAGTCAAACTTCCTCGTCTTCCATTATTTTATAAATATTTGCATTGTAATTAAAAAAACGTGTCTTTTAAACATGAATGCCTTATAATTTACTTTCACAAGCTCTATCAATTCCGAGATCAATTCAATCCTCAAAAATTCTATAAGATTGACCAATAAATTCCTATCTCAAGCTCAAGTCCTCGACAGAATCATCTAAAAAAAAAACAAAAAACAGGCCACCATTAAGAAGATACTATCTTTCTTTTTCGAAAAAAGTCGCGAGCCTTTCGGAAGCGGAAAGTCTGAGATGAAATCTGAAGAAAAGCCGTGAAATCAACTTCGGGACGATTTTCTCAAGCGGTTCCAGGATCTGGAAGGTCCCCCCCCCTACACACAGTCATTTATATTCCTGTAGACAGCGAGGCGGTGAGGCGGAATAAATCGTGGGCTCCTTTACAAGTGCTGCCAACAAAATAGAAACATCGCCTTCGCCTATCAATTATTTGCAGTGCAATTTACGATGTAGCTGGATAGGATGAGGTCTCATGAGAGGGGGAGCCTTTCGCCTGCACTATTTGCGAATTTACCCGTAAAGATGACATCTTTAGTGCGCCCTTTTGAACTTCCTACTACGATCAATCCGTTCCTTTCTAGTCCACGGCTCGGATCTACAAAATTCTTGAATCTGGACCCCTCATACATATTTCCATTCACATATCTTAAAGAAGAGCCTAATATTGATCTACTGTTATTTTTATCAAAAAAGAGACTTTTTCATTCATTAAATCCTGTAGATTTCGCCCCTATCGCCATAATGTCAAATCTCCCAGATGGTATTATTAAATGAACAATAGTGAAAAATGCACTTGACAGGAAATGGACAGCATAAGCAGCACTGCAAAAAAGCGAGGAAAAAATTCGCAAAAATTGTTGAAAGCGATACTAACGAGTATAGCGAGAATAACACGCATTTCGTTGAAATCGAAAACGAGTCGATTCTGGCAAACGTGTTAGTAAATAATGGCAATGGGTATATTCGCAATTAGCAATGCGTTACTACTATGTTACAGTACCAGGGCGAAGGGAGGCAAGAGTCGATCGGACGCAAGAAGAGAGGGCTGCGAATTGGGGGATGAGAAGAATAGGAAAATTAATAGTAGAGAGAATGAAGATGATTTGGGGTGAATGTCCCGCGTCAGGATTAGGACTGGACAGTATAACAAATGTCAAGCAAAAAACTAGATGGTGCCAAGATTGCGCCAAGCTGGTATTCCGTTAAATAGCCACGAAATTTTCCACGCGCAGAGAATACCTTCTGAACACGAATGAATATTATGAGCGAACATGTGAGGTTTGTTTGTGTTATATCTGCAAATACGTGCGGCAATGCGTGTCCGGTGAATGCTAATGCGACGACTAGAACGGGCGTGGGTGAGGGTACACACGAAGACATAAATGGGCGCTGTACAAAGGTAATTCTAAATGTATGGGAGGCGGTGCGTCCACACGAGAGTGCACGTGCGACCACATGTCATAATTGCACGCACATGCAGTTCAGAGCAAATATACGTTCGCGATTTTTCTTTTCTTTTTACTTTTTCACTTCTCTGACTTTACAACGCTTCTTTCAGTTCGGCTCTTTGATTTGAAGGGGACTTATGGGAGACCAACCCAAGAAACCGCAGAAAGAAAATGGGGAGCGATAATGTAACTTTTCAGTTCCACTTTCATCACTTTTGCTTTTTAGCTTCCTACTTTTTGATTTTATCTTTCTTCAAAATGCACGTGATGTCAATTTTGACGTTTTAAACGTCACTGAAGAAATTGGATTGTAATTACAGCTGGTAGACTTCTGGTTTGACGAAATTTTTTTATTTATTTATATATTTTACACTTATTCGACTGAGAATATGAAAAAGTATCCAAAACCATTTTATTTTTTATTATTTACTACAAGTTTACCAGGTGTTTTCCAGTCTTTCTAAGGGTGGAACCAAGTTTTAATCTAAAAATTTGATATCTTCATTTTACTCAAGAAATATTAAATTTCGAACTTTTTCTCTTTGTCGAATTAATCAATTTTTAACTAGAATTAAGCGTACAGAGCGAGAAAATATCTAATTCAAATATTTTTTATGTAAAATGAAAATATTGAATTTTGAAGTTAAATTTTGAATTCTTCGTTTTATGCAAAAAATATTTATCTATAATTTTCGTTAAGTAAAATGGAGAATGGAATTTTGAGTTTAACACTTGGGTCCAACGCCCTTAACGGATTTCTAGTGACTTTATATAGACTTTAAGTGATTTTAGGTTCAAGATATTTTAAGGAATTTTATTTGATATTTTATTTTATTTTATTTTATAAGCATTCTTAAAAAAGTTAAAAAAATCAAGTGATTTTAAGAAATTTCTGTGATAAGTGATTTAAGAAATTAGGATTGATTCTAATGTTGAGGAAATCAAATGAAATTCTTTAAAATTACTTGAAATTATTATAAAAATGTTTAATCTTTTGTAAATGTCTTAAAATCGTTAAAAATATATCAAAATCCTTTAGAGTTCATTAAAATCTCTTGAAGTACAATGAAATTTCTTCAAATTCCTTCAAGTTAGTTAAATTCAGTTAAAAATGTCTTAAAATTTCGTACAATCTCTAAAAAAAACCTTTTCGGCAATCCTAGAATTTTTGAACGTTCAAATGAACAAAATATTTTTTCCCAATTCTAAAAATAACAATAAATATTATTCTAATAATTATTATTATTATTTCTATTATTCAGATTTATATTCAATACAAATAAATCAATATTTTAAAACAGTTTCTAGTTTGAAATACAATCAATTCAAAAATTCGTTCATTTAAACGTTCAGATCATTTGAATCATTTTAAAGTCTCTTAAAAATTTTGTTTAATCCTATAAAATTTCTGAAAATTCCGGGCAATGTCTCGTAAATTTCTGTTAGTAAATACACAAAAATCTAGGACTTTGAGAATCTTGGGAATATTTTTTGATATTTCTATTCCTATAAATGTAAAAAAATCGTCATCAGTAGACGTCTTAAACTTCAACCCAATACCAAATAATTGTAGCGGTTCGCATATTTATTTCTTATTTATCGTTATCCTGAAAATTTTCATGATAAGTTTTTAAAAACTTGAAATCTTGAAAAACGACGAATAATAAATAAATAAACGAACCTCTTATACAATTTATCAGTGACGTTTAAAACGTCAAAATTGACATTCACGTGTATTCGCAAAAAGTGAAAATCAAAAATTGAAAAACCTAATTATCAAACTGAAAATGAAACTGAAAATGAAAGTAAAAATCGAATTGAAAAATTACATAATCGTCCCCCTGAATGACTCATGATCTACTAGAGTATATCCGCAAAAAAATAAAAAATAAAAAGTATAAAATCGGTATAAAACGTCTTGAAGCTAAGTGGCGAGTAATGGCGCCTTCCGAATATAATAACTAGTGGGCAATGTGGGCAAGGAGGTCAAACAGTTTCGCGTAACGTAGCAAAACCTCCAGTTCAACTTTAGAGGGTTGCTCGGTCGCAATTGTGCTCCGAGAAGGTGAGAAGGGGGATGGATTTATGTATATGCTCTTGCGGTCGTTGGGAGAACACAAGTCCAGTAAATAAACGTCGGGATAACAAACACTTACACAAGTTGAAATTCACACAGTTGTATATACAATACATATATACGTATTATGTTTAGATCCCTGAAAGCGTTGTGTGGTCAGTCCTAGAGGGAAACACTCTCCAGGAAAGACTTGTCCGCGCTCGTAATCGACCGGAAGAGACCAGGTTACGTGTGCTCTTGGTTTTAAATTAAAGCGCAGCTTGGATAAGCATTCGTGTACATTAGCAGCTCCAGTGCCAGGACAGCCAACGATGCCCCCCGTGTGTACCGACCGTCTTTATCGGCGGTACTCGAGATCCAACTCTTTTTTTGCGTTTGAGGTGTTAAAATAATTCAGGACAATGTGCCGACCGTTCGTCGTTCCGAGCATTGTCGACCCGATAAGCCACCGTAGCCAACGACCATAGAATAGCACAACATTCGCTCTTTTTTTCTATCCACCGGAAGGGAGTGCTTTAGAGCGTCCGGTCTTATTATCTCGGATTACGTACTTACTTTTTTTCCACGGAGAGCAGCACGCTTAAATAAATGCTGCTTCCACTCGCCAAAACGCCCTTGAACTACTGATAAGAAATATATCCTTTTGTTAAAAGAAAAGCTCCCTTCATTCACGGGATAAGTTCATTTCTTTATAGAGAGAGATTATAGAGATGCTTTCCAATTGTTGAGGTGCTTCTACGTTAAAATTTGATATGTTTATTATTATAGACGTCGAAGGAGTTTTAACTGGACTCATTATCTGTTATCAATGGCAATCATCTGGTGAATTCACAGGCATTTCACCTCCATAAGGCCAACCCCTCATCGTGAACGCCAAGCGGTCGAATATAAAATAATCAAGTGAAACATTAAATCCAATTCCGTCATGCATTGCAATTATAATTAAGTATGAATAGTAGATCCATGCATATGATTGCATAATCCTACTTTTGACACTCAAATACGTCAGAGTGATGAGTTCATATTTAAATAAACATTAACACGAGATTAATTAGGTAACATATTTGATAAACTGATTTGTAGAAGTTGATAAAAGTAAATCCAATGTAGAAAATGAAACGAATGTTTGATTTATATATTTCCATAATGAGAACTTTGATTGCGTGAAGTATATATATATACTTTTTGCGAAAAGTATAAGTATATAACTGCGGTTATATTTTGTAACATCGTGAGATTCAAGAAACACACCACGGCTCGTTCGTCTTAATTAAAACGTAATTTTCTAATTGACTTGGAATAGTTAAATAGATTTATTACCGGATTCACCTACACCTACGAACCCATGGGTACCTTTCCAACTGCGCGCTCTTGCGCTCAACATGATATAGCTTATGGACCGTAAATTTATCACATTCCTGAAACAGCCAATACCTTGCAACAAAGCATCCGTGATTCTTAGAAGCTTCCTATAAATTTTACTGAAAAATTGAATAAATAATCCATTCCATAACTTTGTAAGAGTTCAATATTTGTACAAAGGTATTATTACATGCGGAGAAGTATAACATGACAATTAATGCCTTATGTAAAAATAACTAAACTCTAATCTTACTTTTAAGTATCTGAGTTATTACTTTGCATGTATGAACTTAAATAACTCAACTAACCTACTTTCTGACGTAAACGATTAATTAATATGGTACTTTCTCGATAGTATCGCCTAACAATAAGTTTGCTGTGTCATTCTGTATATAATTATGATTTTTATAACGTTAAATGGTACTAATTAATAAAGTTGAAAATATTTTGGTATATTTGAGGTATCAACCTTATTTTTCACCGATTATACCCCGTAGAACAATCATGATCTAGCATAACTGTTTTTAATTAAAAAAACAACTTAATACTCAACCGCATTCGGAGTGAAGTTACGTCCCTTATTATTGGCCATGTTCGGCAAAGATTTTCTCAAGTTGCCTTAATGGAGCGCATAGAATGTGAGATATTTGACTGGAAAAGGCGGGAACCATGGAATCTGAAATCTTTATACTTTGCAGGACTCTTAAGTTTGGAATTGTTGGCAGTGGTCGCGATTCTCAATACAGAGAGCGAGTAAACTTCATCCTCGAATAGAAACGAAACGAAACGAAACGAGCAACCCTCTTCTCTTGTAAAATTTCCGGAAAATCGAGAAATTCTTATATAGGTGGCCGAGCCGAGTCCATATTCGAAAGGAGACCGTGGCTGCCTTGGAGTTAGGCCAACCACGCCTTCTTTCCCATAAAGCCCGCCGTCCCGCACGCGGCGCGGCAAGTAGAGAGACGTTCAATTTAATAAAGGTAATAACGTTAAAGGTATTTTCGTTTTTCGGTGGCTGTATATAAATCCAAAGGACGAGACAGACGAAGCAAAATGTGGCGACGATTGGGCGTAGATCCAAAAACCTTCCCCTAGATCCTTAGGATCGCGAATGGACTTGAGTATCTTCAGCACTCTCTGGCCCAATCGATGAGCTCTCGACGACTGGTTTCGAATTCTGACTAGTTTTTATCAACTGCTTCGTTCCTAGACTGCATCTCTCTTCTCGTCTTTCTTCGACGGTTTAACGAAGCGACTGTAAATTTCAGCGCCAATCGCCTCGGACAGATTCATATATAAAACTTAGATCCTTACCGCATTGCGGTACCAAGCTAGTCACACATTTTTTAAAGCCTACTTTTTCCACTACCTTGCGAAAGGACTAATAAATGTAAGTTAGAAGTTTAGAGGAGAAGTTTAGACTTTGAAGTTTTGCTCTCACTGTACAACAAATTCACGAAAAGAATATTATATAGCCTTCCTTTTGAAAATCAATTCCAGCCATCTCGTGTTCAATTTGGCTCGCCCTCTTTCGATCTTCTTAGCGCCGATTTGCTCGCATTTGCACGTGCGTGCCCCATACGGATTCTTTTGAAGAACCGGCCGATATACCGCACGTATCGAATTAAGTTAATTCACCATAACATTTTCCTTGTCATTCAAATCACGATAAGATGTTAAAATTGCATTGCAATTCTTCGAGAACTCCCAGAATGTAAATGCCTCGTTAACGAGACACATCTACGTCAGGAAGACACTGGGTTCGAAAATTTGGATTGCTGCCACCGCTATAAGCGAGCGCAGCATCCCAAAGTTTTCTCGTTATTCTGAAATATAATAACACGGGTAATAACAATGTGCCTCTGTGCCTGACGAGAAGAGCCATCAGAGGACCAGCTTAGCGAGAATGTTATACTCCTAAATGTGCTCTGGAGCCCTTGCCACGAATTACAGATGCGCCACATACCAAATACCGCATGATTAGTAAATTTGCATGTTCGCTTCGCAACTACCTAGTGACACAACTTTTACTCGTTTTAATAAAGATGATTTCGAATGTGTACTTGGAAAAATGTACTTGAGAAAATGTACTGAATGAAATTGAAAAATAAAATGAAAATGGAGTATACTTGGGATGAATAAAAAAAAACGGAAATCAAAGTGCAGTGCCTTTGATAATCGATGTTCTCCACTTTGTTTGACGCAAGATAAACGTTATATAGTGCAAATGAAGCTGAGTCACCTCTCGATAAAGTCAATCGGCGATTTCCGCTTCAGCATTCGCCGCGAGCCGTCCAAGTTAATAGGCACCCCGTCATCCAACGACTTGCAACAGTGAATGCTTGCTTCGAAAACCAGATATTGCGATAAGAAGATGGAGTCTTTCTTGCCTATGGAAGGTCATAATTGAAATTTCTTTCGTGTCTCTAATTATTGCTTGCACCTACATTCTACTATTTTCTTCTGTATATTATTAAAATTTTGGATACACCCTCCTTAAATTTTGGATACACCCCCATCTTTGATCACTTTGGATCACGTTTGAAGAAACGCTAATATCCCTTTTAAAGTTTCCCTTTGCGTTGTTTCAATAAAAAGAAAAAAAGGAAAGAAAGAAAACGTCGAGGACAATTTAAAGTCGGTACTGCGATCCGGTCGAAGGATCTGAAAGAAATCCTTCGAGCGGAAATCGCACCGGGGTTACGGCCTTAAGTTTCTACGCGGAAAGAAACCTCGGGAGAGATCCTGGTGAAAAAGGAGAAGGAACGACTAGCGGTTTCCTCTTCACCTAAAGACTCTGAAAAAAAAAGAAAAAAAGAAAAAATAAGAGTAAACGGAAGAAAAGGGGAATGTGGCCACGACGGATGAATAATTGAGCCCTCGGGTTCGAACGCTAAGACAAACTCCAGTTTCCGGAATGGCTTGAAAGTAGTTTTAATGCCTAAATTGATAATTGCTTGGTCGTAAAAAAGAGAGCTCATAATCTTTAAGTTAAGTAGAATCGCTACTCCTGGGATTTCTTTCACAATCTCTTGCCACATTCATTCTTTTCCCATTGTTAATTATTTAATTACACATAAATGAAATATTCATTGATTTTTAATATTTCTGTATTATTTAGATTCATTAGTCAACACATTATTAAAAACTTACATATTTACATCCTTTTCTTTACGAGAATGAAATGTTTCACTATTGAACTCACCTGAAACAAAAAACAAAAAACATATTTTTATTAATATACATGTAGAATATTAGATATAATTTTTAAATTCTACCCTATAGTAAAAAATTAATGAAAACATTGCACTCCCTTCTTTGATAAGAATATGTAACGCAATTTTTAATTAAAGACTGCAATAAATATTTTAAATTATGAAGTGTTTGACGATTCAGCCATCATAACCGATTTTGGATGACTACCGCTAGCGTCGCATCTTTTATAACTCATTCTGGTCTCGGCTCCGACGAAAATATCTCAAGAATTCGGAAGTAAGAACTGTCTCGTTCTAATCCTTTTGCGCAAGGCAAAAGACGGTTTCCAAAAGAGGAACACGCCTATATAAAATGTCCCAAATAATCTCGAATTCGAGCGGACAAGTGGGCGGATCTGGCCCTGGTCCAGTGGTACTTTTTGTGGCGAATTGCAGCGTGGCAAAGAATGGAAAGTATGGTCACCCTGATTTACCCCAGCAGATTTTCCCCCCACTCAAAATTTCACGTTCAACCTCGCGTTCAACCTGTCAGCTTCGCTTGAATACTTGGGAAGAACGGAACTTGCTGCAACCAAACGCCTCGCTCTCGCATAATAAATAGTTTGCGTGCCATTCGAGAATGCATCCTTTCCTTCCAACGAAAGCTGTGGTCATCTGGAATTTACTACACTGAGAAAAATGTTTGGTGCGGACAACAAAAAATGTTGTTGCTATAGAAGCAACAAAGATTTTTGGTTGTGCCAACCAAAGTTTTGTTAAGTCAACCAAAACTGAGATTTTGTTGGTTCAAATGAATTTTCTTGGTTCAACAAAAAGTTTGTTGAAAGAACCAAGATTTGGTTGGCACAACCAAACAATTTTTGTTGCTTCTATAGCAACAAAAAGGTTTGTTGTCCGCACCAAACATTTTTCTCAGTGTACTTGCTCACTATCTGCCTATCTCAGTATGTTTACGGATTCTAAGCTTTGTCTAAGTTTCATCTGCAAAGCTTGCTAGAAAAATTAAAAAAACTTAAGAGAAAATTTTAAGAGAAACGAGAAAACTGCAAATTTATGGGAAAACGATTTAATTTTTTATTTTTCCTATGACAAAGCCGAAAAAAGCAGTATAATTTTTTTGTTTAATTTCTTAATAATTTTAAATTATCTAGATGTTAATTTTCTCTTTACAATTAAAAAAAAAAATGTTTTATCTATAGTCTTCATTAAAAACAAAAATAAAATGAATATATATTATGAAAGTATGTGTATATATGTATAGTTAATAATGGAGAAGAGCGACCTCCTCGCGAACATAGTATTCTGCAAGTCTCGTATATTGAGAAGAGACAATCTAGAACATCCAAGAAGTTACGACTTCCTACTACAAGACCCTGTAACCCTGGTTGTTTGTTAGGTGAAATTTCATCATCACACAAACATCACAGAGAATAAAACTAAGCAAAAAGAATTGAATTTTTACAAGTTTCTCAACAACTTAACAATTAATCTCATTTCCAAACAAATTAATTATAAGAAAGTTGGCATTCGTAAAATTGTAATGAAAAATAAATTCTAAACATAACTTCTTGAAGAACATAATAAGTGACATAAAGTTTTATATTTTACTTTTCTTAAGTAGTAAAAAATGTTCAAGAGCGGGTCTTATTTATATTATTGCGAGTGGATACGCAGAAAGATGTTTTAGTCGATTTAGCGAAGGTAAGATTTCAATCGTAGACTAAAGGATCAAATCTGTTCTGAGATCAAAGATTTCTCGAGTTTCTTACAGCACGCTGCTCTTGCATTACGGTTGAATACGAAGCGTGTTTATTTATTTATTTATTTATTTGCAGCGACCAAGAAATCAAGAAAGGTAGAGAAAGAGATCGAGGAAAGTGAAGAAATGTGAGACTGCGATGCGAAACCGTAAGATAACTTGCACGAGTGGAGTTAAAGGCGAATGAAATATAACGGCTTCAGTGAAAACATAGTTTAAAGACCTGTCAGCAGCACAGAAAATGACTAATATCTATTTGGTTAAAACAAAACGCTATGCTTAGAATAACACCAATGAAAGTCTCGACAATTTTTAAACGTCTATTCTATTTTTCCCTCAAAACATTCACACGTGTATGCAAAGTACGTTTTGATGTTAATGACCTTCATAATCATAATTATAATTATAAATTAATAGAAAATTGAAGAAGGGTTTGAGACACTATAGTTATTATTTTATCTGTTCTCTCGGACCAATATTTTCCATATACTCCTCATGAGTCATCGCTCTATTTTAATCCAGAAAAAAACGATTTTAATGATGTCTAATGTCTATAGACACAAAAATGATACATTGCGGGAGAAAACAGATTTTCTTCGTCATTAGTTAAACTGAAATGACCTGTCGTCTCAACTAGTCGGAAGATTAAAGTAGAATAAGTTAAAACGTAACTTCACGTACGTAAAGTGACATAGAGAAATCTTTCAAGATCACAGCTCATAAATTATTTATTCTTTTTTAACCAACATAACAGAAACTTTCCCAACGTGATCTTATTTTTTTTCTTGTAAAAAAATACAATAATGTAATTTGAAGCCGAATGAAAGATGTGATGAAAAAATGATATTGGATTTTAGATACTTAGGAACATATTTTAAAACACATTCTGAAGAGTATTATGAGATTTACGTCTCAAGACACTTTAAGTATTAAATCGCCCGCCGTTTATATACCTCTCCCTGAGGGCAACAGTCTCATCATAAACGTGCTATCGAATCTGCATGAAACAGGCGTAAAATAAATAACGTTTCGGAATAAATTTAAAAAGCAACGATAAAAAAGTAGAAACAAAAAAAATTGATGAAATAGCGGAAGCGTACTTATAATTTCTTGCAGTCAATTCATTACCAGAAAAGGAACAAAAGGTCCAAACCGGCACAAAGCAATTTTACAAAAAAAAAGTAAATTAATCTTTCCAGCTGTCTTTAAAAATCTGAATTCAATATTAAGAATAAAAGAGTCTCATAAAATAGCTGCGACAGGTATTAGTGTGCGACATATGACATATTGCAGTGAAACGCGATTACAGTGCATCATTTGCCTGAGGTGGCACTCATGTCAGGTTTCACAGCGACGGGAATTTGTCCGCACCGTAAATCCGTGTAAATCTCTTCTTATTAAATAGGGCAAGAAACAAGGAACGCTAGAAGGAATGAAGGGTGAAGAGCCTCAAGTGGCACACCGAGAATGAAGGCCTGAAGGGTAGAGAAGAAGAGAGGCTTCAGGGTTTGGGTTTGTGCTATGGTGTGCCTTATACTCGCCTGCAGGCTTGTCACGACTCTTTGCGCCGTAAAACCCCACAAGCGAGTTTATGCGCCATAAATTCAAACAGTCTTCGTTCCTTCGGGCAATGCGTGTCTAAACGGAGGCTCGAGGCATTCGGACATGCTGGAGTCGAATTCCCTATGGATCGATCAGGCTGACCGACACTCTACTATTTCCACTTAGGAGAATTTCGCCCGACCCTAACACAAGTTTTACCGATGTTTCGGGGGCAATGTGCGGCTAAGAGATATATAAACTCGCATTTGACACGTTTGACTTATTTTTAAAAGAGAGCTTTCTATTTACTTCTTGGCTGCAAGAGCCAATGCTGAATACATGATATTGAAATTTTCAGATGTTAGTATTGAAACTGTAACAACGTCCCAAAGGTGCTTAATAGTGAGCTTTTTCAACTTGACAAGAATTAGATAAATTTCCCTAATTGTTGCTTATATCAGTCAGTAATTAGCGCACAATCGCAGCATCGGTTGCGGCTCATCATGTCCCAACATCAGTGTTTCCACTGTCTCTGAGAAAAAGACACTCGACCCGAGCAAGGGCTCTTTGAACTCACGACATATCATTTTTGTCCATGACGAATGCGAAACGGGTCGTTCTGCTTTCTCTAATGACGCTTATTACGTCTTTTGGCTGGCTCATTAATTATTTCTCTCCGTCGTGTGGGCTGGCAGTTCTGACCAGTCGTCGCACGTACGCGCGACAAATCATACGCTCACTCTACGTTTTCAACGCTTTCGAGCATATATGCACGTACCTACGTAACCTTTCTTTCTTCTTCTTTTTCTTTTTTTTTTTTTTTCTTTTTTGATTCACAATCCCCGAGAATATCGGACATGTGTTCTAGGAACATTTTCCATCGTCAACTCACAGAAGCTTCCTTTTTTCCTATCTTCAACTTCAAACTCGTTTCTTTGATGTGAGCTACTTTAGAGATGAGATTGCATACCGAAAAACGAGAAATTGAAAGTCACGCTGTATTACATGCTCGAGATCTCATCCACTAATTTCTGTTTTTCTTCTCTCGACTAAATGCTTGATGATATAATTCAGACAATTTCTCTTCACAGTCAGTTCATAATTATAGACTCTAGTGAGTCTAAAATAACAAACAATTGACATGCATTCTTAAAGCAATAACATTTATATTCATCCCTCATAAAAATCCATCATCATCAAACTCGCAAAAAGATGTTTATTCTAGTACCGCTATATTATTCAAGCGATGCTTATTTCGATCGCTCAATTTTGATGGAGAGGGGTTCGATGAGATAGGTCAAGTCGCGTGCCAGTGAGAGCAACGCAAGGCGCCAGATTCTATGATGATTAACAGCCAATGAACAAATCACTGAGATTTACATCGGTCAGCTCATCGACGTCGCAGTACCGCGATTTACATACGTCGGAGAGTGATTAACCTCCGCAAGTCAAACTGTGGTTTGTACTAGTTTCAAACGTGTTTCGGACGTGTTCTTGCTTTGAGAGGTTATTGGATGTGCGGCCAGTAATGGTCCTCCATTTGTACGCATTCGTGTCTGCTCATCAAAGTTAGACCATCCCACATTCAATATTGTACCCACAACATCATTTCATAATATATATCATGCTCAGAGATTTATTAGCTTCTTCAATTATTATTATTATTATCATTATTATTATTATTATTATTATTATTATTATTATTATTATTATTAAAATAATAATACAATCCATTGTAAAAGACATGAAGAAACTCTCCCTATTTTTGTTACACAATCAAATGAATGGCAAGAGAGCACGGAAAAATACACACAAACACACACACAGTGTTTGTAGAGTGCGAAGTGCAATAGCGTCGAAATTATTTTGCAACGAGTCGTTCAGAGTGGAGCTAGGCGGACAAACGGAATCCAATCTAATTATCCGTAATGTGCCGGAACTCGGAAACGAGGGCCCGTCGCGTTCCACCCCTTCCGGTCGTCAGCGTTATTCATTTGTTTGTTCGGAATGCGAACGTGGATTCAATCTCTTTTCCTCTCTCTTTTTCTCTCTAGCCATCTTGTTCCTCCAACTCCGTCCGACATTCAACATCCAACGTAGAAAAGAACCTCTCTCGTCAACGACAACGATGAAACGACTCTTTCCACATTAATCCACCTCTCAGTCCCTTTGTCCTTCCAACAACCCCTACCTCTTAACTCAACCCCTTGTCTTGTTCTCTCCTTACCAAGGATCTTTACTCTTAAAAGTTATTCCAGTGTTCTCCGCTCCCGACTACTGTCATCACTAACATTAAAAACTTTCCTTCTGACGAATCGCTTGCACTCGGCGCGCAAACAGATATTGTACTTGTCAATTAAGAAGAGTAAAGTGTTTACTTCTTACTGATTAGTTCCGGTTGCACTACTTCTTTAGTCCAACTTAAGTTGGACCAAAGAAGTAATTGCGAATGAAAAAAAGTCGAATTACAGAATCAGTTGAATGTAATGTAATTACAATGTTGCATGGTATCCCAAAATAATCCTTAAATACATCAATGTGATTCCACCCTTCAAAAAATTGCATAATATGAAAGCCAAACGAAAAAGAGATCAGTTTAATCGCGCATGAAATTTCAACCAGGATTATTGAAATTATCCATAAGGTAATGCGATCATATAAGTCTTTTATATGCGAAAACAATTTTTTTCCTGTTTTTAGAAACCTAATCACTTGCAACTTATAATGTAGAGGCACAAAATTGAATTTTGGCAGATGGATTATCAATCGTCAAATCATAAAGTTCGAAAAATAATATGGCGTCATTAGAGTCGATTTACCCTTCGGCTGCATGTACATCAGTACCGAGCATGAGTCCCTTCTTAAGTCAAGTCATTAAAACCGGCTTTGTGCACTGTTATTTGTAAATCACCCGATGAAAGCCGAACAGTGGATGCAAGCAGGTTTCGTTAGCTAAGAGTTGAAAGGCGGTGTATTTGGGGTATAGTAGAGATGCGAAAATATATGAGCGGGGAACAAAATTTCTATACTGCGTTCTAATTGGAGCATTAAGATGGTTGATAATAAAGTAATGAAAATTAGGACTTTAATGGCAGCCATGTTAATTATCTGCTTGAAGAAAGGTCAGATTTTGTGAGTCCGACTATAAGTTTCCATATCTAGTGCCAATCTTTCTTTTCTACTGGCAGTTGCTCACTTTCAAGGGATTTTTATTCTCTTAGGTGAAGGTATAAATAAATAAATTTCACCTTCTTTTATTCACATTTCCACCGCATTATGATAGATTCGAATTTAAACAAAAATGATATTAGAGTTGGAAAGTAAAATGAAAACACGAGCAGGTGTGAGATCAGCATCAAGGGAAAATAAGGGAATGCACCTGATTCAAGGATAGTGGCAAATCAGATCAAAACTAAGTATCCTTTGGGAATGCTGGCGGCGAGATTAATCACCGGGAGCATTGCACTTGTTAAAAAGGGAGAGTGGGACGGAAGAGGGAACAAAGGGAAGAAAAGAAGACACCAGACACGCCTGCTGCAGAAACGCATATTTCAGACGACAAAGGGTGCTGAGAGGTGAAACTAGGAACCCCTTTTTCTTCATTCTCATTCTCATTTTTCGACCTATCGCCCCTCCCACTTTGACTATTCCAGAACGAGCCTCTAAATTCTAAGAGCTGCAAAGTAGCAAAAGGAAAAGTAACTAACTAGGGGCAGACACGCGTGCGCGCTACCCCTTTAGCCAAATATACAGGGGAGGTCGACTTTAAGAGTGGTTTTACTTCTGCTATAGCATTTGCACATGCTTCTCGTGCATCCCGCAATCTGGAATACTGGTGCAATGTGCATACATATTTATACCGGTGGCCCGCCGATAATTCAGCGATCATGCAATGTGCTCGTGCATCGCGAAACGCGACGCTCGCCTGGAACAGAATTGGCACGATGGCGAATCGCGCCAATCGCGCGTGTGTTTGCCATACGATCGGTGTCGCCACACAACCCTCGGGATAAAATATTTTCGTCCTAGAATCACTTGCAAAACTTGCCCTAGTTTCTCTTTAAAACAAATCTTTCAATTATAGAAGAGACGAGGAGCGCAAAGGGCCTTTAGAAAATAAGTTATAATATGAAAATTGATAAGCAACTTATTCATAAAATAAAAGAGAAATTGGATTGTGTTTGGAACTTAATAAGCCCTCGAGATATGATACGAAGTTTCTTTTGAAATGAGGCTCTCAATGCATTCATTTCAGGGTACTTAAAGAAATCACTGCCACTTAAATTCCCATCTATCATCCACAAAGCTGATAGTATTCACTTTCTTGAGAAAAATTACTTGTTACGGAAGTGATTAAGAATAAGGAATCATGACATGATATGTACAAGAATCATGAAACGAAAAAACATAAACCTTAGTTAACTGACAGCTGATGATTTCCTTGATGAGATTTTAGAGTAACATTCGAGGCTGAACTTTAGAAGAAAGGAAGGAGAGCTTTCGCACTTTATTTCGATGATCGAGGAGAGATTTTATACGACTGTGCGTCTCGCGGGCCGTGAAAACAGGATGAGAGCTCTCGTACTCTTTGAAGTGTCGTAACTGTTACGTGAGAAAGCAGCCGATGCCCCGGTTCTCGGGTCATAGGTCACTTGATGCCTACCTCCCGGGGAAGAGGATTCAAGACTGGTTCTGAGTTCTGGTTCTGCTTCGATTCCTCTCTTGTATTCGATTCTCTCCACTGAATCGAGACAAACTCTTCACGATCGACGAATTCACGATTCAATACTTGAAACCTGTTTTGAGATCCTTTGCAAAATCAGAATAAGGGAACAAGTTATTCATCTTAAGCGGGAGAGAAACACTGCACAAGCATCACTTTGTGTTGGAGATCAAATTCCATTCAATGAAATGAAAAAAGACTGAAAATTGCATCTATAGCTAAGTCTTCCAGAACTCTTCTCTTTCATACCCTTATATGTCCTTATAAGTTCTCTTTCATACCTTATATGTTTTTTAATTGACGAAAACAACTGTATACCCCTTTAAATATATATAAAATACCAATATAAACTCTCTTTTAACTAAATGCAAACAATTATTAGCGCAGGGTTGAGAGGATTGTATAATGTATATACTAGCTTGAGCAAAGTGCAAGCCCACGATCAGGGCCACAGGAACGAAGCGAAACAGCGCGTGGCCTGCTTTGATTAACGCTCTCTGAAACTCTGAATAAGCCCGCAATGCGGGGCAACAGAGTACCGGCATTCGTTCAATATCGAGGGGACAAGTTTCAATACCACCAACCAGACATGGAAATTCACTAAAGCTGACGTAAGCGCCGGTCCGATAAAATAGGCAGACCTCTTCATTTTATTCGTATTCAGGGAAAAAGGTGGTATAGAATGAACCGCGTGATGTGGTCACTCTAGCTGAAGTGAAAAGCCGCGAGTCGCGTTTTCCGATTGCAGGAGCGATGTGGAAGGAAATTGGTTGGTCGGGGCTCTGCGCTGAATCCGAACAGGAAATTAAAGAAGTCACGTGTTCATAATTATACGCATTCCGCGGGTGGTCGAGAAGAGCAGCGCGAATGGAGAAGCGCAGAAAGAGGCTGCTTCTGCTGCCTCGAAGGAGAATGATAAAATTGCAAAAGTCGCGTCGGAGAATAATAATAATTGTTGCGAGAACGTGAGACGAATGAAAGTTGGAATGCGGCTAGGTGGTGGTCGGTAATGACGAGACGAGAGGAGAGGGTTGAGGAAAGACCCCGCAAAACCGCAAAGGCTAATGCAAGAGAGTGCACTCTTCTTTCCTCTCCGCCTCTTTCTTTTCTTCCTCCCTTCAAATTGCACGCCTTCTCATTAGCGCCCCTATTAAGATTTGATTAGTCCTACTCACCGTAAAATATGCACTCATTAAGTAAATAACACACTCCGCTCTTCCCTATCTTGCCCCCCTCCCAGTAACCTCGATGTTCCTCATTTTTGAACGTTTGATGAAACTTGGCAATTTGTAACACCCTCTTCAACCCAAAATGAATCTTGCACCACGAATCATCTTCCGAGAATTTCTCTGTATATAAAAAGTTGTTGAAATGCGGAAAGATCGCAGAAAGTTTCTCTGATCTTTGTTTCTCTTTGTTCTAAAGAACTGTTAAAAAAACTTTCACAAGGCGTAGGTAAACCGTGGGACGAGGTGACTAGTTTTACAGAGGATAATTTCTTTATCATGTGGGCACGGAATGAAGTTTTGCCATCACAACTGCGATTTACACGTTCGTCAGTTTACAAATAAGTGAAAAATTTCCCCGATTTTTCTGTATTCTGCACAAACAATTGAACACACGACTAAAGAATGCAAGTTTGCTCTTATCTATGAAGCATGTCTCCGGAGGATATTATGAATCAACTATGAAAAATTGCATTTCACGATCCATTCGATGCACAATTCGTGCAGTGAACCTTGTTCTCCTTATTAACGAATAATTGGCGTTCATTTGAGGAACTTGAGTCGGAAAGGAAGTTAACGATCTTCTTTTGGCCTGGAAAAATCTTGTGCTCGTTAAAATTACATCAGATTGAGGACCACTAGTGTTTTAATGATAAAGTAATCAGTATCTCTCAGAAATACGAAACGTGAGAAAGTTAACGAGTACTCGTAAATTATAACGAAGTTGAAGTACAGTTCCGCAATAATTGTGGAAAGAACGAAAGAGTGCTTAGGGAAATACAGTCGAATAAAAATGATGATTCGTTCAAGTAGTTACTTGATAAGATAAAAAATGATGACGTTGTTCTTGTTGAATAGCATGTTTAATAATGTTTTAATAAGGATTGAATGTCGCGGAATCGAAACGCTTTCAAGAAGTATAAAATTGTAGATTTCGAGATTGGTCCATATCTTTTTTATACCAAAGTTAGATTAACAGTTATACCAGAAAAGTTTCTTCGAATTAACGTAGAGTGCTATTGTACCGAACATGAATGACATTAGTGCATATTGATGACTTTTAGAGTAAACTCATGGAAGTGGACGAACAATCAAGGTTAAAATATACCGACGTTTCTCTCTACGTCACTCCGAGTTTGGGTCTTATTCAGGTTTGACCGTAGTTGATTACATTTCTTCGAGTTATATCTCACAGTCTTGGTATAAGTAGTACAACCGAGAGCAGGCGATGGCAACGAGGAAGACAAAGTAGATTCACGTCGAAGAGCGCAGCAAGCTCATGCGATGGCATGGAGGCAGTGTCGAAGGCAAGATTCCAGTCACGGAGTCTCCCACAATGCATCGAGGTCGCTTGGTTGCGCCGGATGCAACGCGGTTGACTCCTCCTGCCCCCGGGCCCGGTCGTTCCTCGCCATTCTATATATTCCCTGGTACGGTGGGTACAGACGTCTTCCTGATTTATACACTGCCACCGCCAGTCGAGCGGAGAGCACAGAGAGTGGTTCCATTGTTTAATCGAATCGGACGAAGCCCCGTCCTACTCTATGTACGGGCTGGTGAACACCGGTTTCGTTGGTCCCGCCGCATCACCCTCCAGGACAGAGATGCATAGCGAAGATATCTGCCATTCGATGGTCAAGGCGAAAAGCACGCCGGAAGTCGCGGCTCCTCGATTAACCGTCGAAAAATACGCAAAAATCCGTCAACTCCAGACTGGGCCCAAAATAAAAGTTTTCTCAATCTTTCATATTAATAAATGATGTCTAAGGATTGCTGGAAACCACGAATCGAACTCGGAAAAGTGAAGATCGTGAAGATCTCAGTGAAGATCGGAGCAACTGATGCGGTTCTTTTGCTCTTCTTGCACGACCTCAATTCGGTAGTAACAAGGACAAGGTATTAAATTAGCTTTTCCGCGTCTCGAATAGATGTACGACGTGAACCTAGCTGCACCAAGCACTATTGTGTGGAGAACGGATGACGCTGCATATCCATTCCTCCCATCTAGTCTTTGAAATATGAGCTTCGGTAATTTTCACGAATTTCAAACTTTCAACTTTCGGAACTTCCAACCTCCGCACGTAACGGGGAAAATTTTTCTCTGTTTTTGCTGCTCACGTGCATCGACACTGCTTTAAATCTAAGTCCACCCGGGGCGATAAATTCCTGGGTTGAGTTCTGGATAGAGCGAGTTTTGCGTGAAAATAGCGTCATGAAGAAACAGCCGCACGGAGTGCGTAATAACGAAAGGACGTTAGCTACGAGAATTATTACGTTTTACGAGGATCTGCTGCATATATCTTCTCTATTGTCGTAAAGTTCAAGACTTATGCATCAACAAATCTCTGAAGCGTAGTTCGACATATCCAATAGATAGATAACTAGTCACAAATGTTGAGGACAATGTTGAACGGAAGTCACAAATGTCCGGCATAAGCCAATTGAATATTCGATACAAGATAAGTCTATAAATGTACACTTCCCATTCAATCCAATCCATATTCAATCAGGTATACTATCTTCGATATTAAACTCTCGATCCAATCCAATGAATACCTTACATATTCCGATGTTCCTCTTTTTTCTTAGCGACTTTTGTAAGATGCTTTTTTTTGCTAGTTTTTCTACTTTTGCTACTTTTGCAAAGCTACATGAACCCAAGAGTTGAAACTCTAGGCTAAAATGAGACAGCAGCAAGAAAATATGTATTTATTTAGTGTAGACGTGACTGGGTGTCGGGAGCAGCGTACGCGATAAATCTAGATCGTCGTTATATTACTATTCTCGGCCGGAGGACAATCCCCTTGCGAGGCTGGAGTAAGAAGAATAGTGGCGCCTTTGGCGTAGTGGCCAGATCAAATCGTAGCAGACCTGTTGCAGCGAACACGTCGAGCATACGTCGAGCATTCGTGGAGACGCGATCGCAAGGCAGTTTCGTTATACTATCACCCTCGGCTTCTGCTCGTCGTCGGAATGCATCACGTATAGGAGCTTTTCAAAGTATAGGTAGACAGCCAACTGGGCGACCTATGAAACAAAGGGACCTACGGCGTGCGAGTCAACTAACAGTACCGGCAGTTAACGCGGATAATTACGGCACTACGTTCCCCGGGAGCTAAAGATGGAAACTAAAGGAAGACCAAAAGAGGAGCAGGATGACGAAGACCCTGAACAAAAAGGAAGACGAGGAAGAATGGGAAAAGGAGGAAAAGGAAGGGGTCGAAAAAGGAAAAGCAGAAAGGAAATGCTCTTGCTCTTGTGGTCGTTCCTCTTTCATTCTTCTATATATTCTCTTTTCGACTGTGAAAGGAGAAGAAGAAAGATACCTAACAAATACCTCATGTTTGCTTCTACATGTCCAATAACAATTACTCGACGACTGATCTCAATATCCCACTCCTTCATAAAAAATTAAAGACATGAGTAAAGGCAAACTACAATTGTTCCTGTCGCACTGTTCATTAAAGTTGTACAATTGTATGCAGGGCGGAAAATCACGAGCTTTGAAACGCGATAATGGAATACTGTTCTAATGGATCCCACGTAACGCGAGTGGCTGTGAGTCCTGAACAAACATTGATCGAAATCCTCCCTCGCTCCTTGTATTGACACAAGACAGTTCTGCCTTTCATCTACCGAAATTTCTTTAGCAGCAACGACTGCTACCAATTTCAATATATGATGCGTCAGAAGATTCTCTAATTAACCCACGGGTAAAACAAATTTTAAAAAGTAGAAGATAATTCCAAGGACGAGATGTTTTTAAAGTTACATCTTCATCAAGTCGATGGCACCAGCTATTACGCTACGAGATATCATTCCGAGAAGAAAAGAAGATAAGGAGGCTGGATAGTCTCAAGACTCTAAAGGATGAGAAGAACAGGATGTCCGGCAAAGTTGGACAGACTGATGCGGCACTGTCGTTAGCAGATTCTAGATTCAGGTAACTTTTTGTCCAGGTGCGATGCTACCTGACGCAGTTGTCGGCCTTCTCCGTGTCCTTCGCCTTCCCTTGTCATACAGTGCGCATTGTTTTTGCACCTACCCACCCGCGACTGCAAGCCGGTTATACCAACAGTTCAAACCCGCTGGCACAGAGGCGACCAGAATCGCAATATGTACCAATACGAGCTCAACCCAAACCGTGTTCAACAATAATTTATACCCACAGTTACCTACAATAGCCATTGTAATTTGTGGTCTCGCTTTGACGTCTTTATGAACCGGAGAAATATGTGTCTACCAGTGATCCTAATTTGACCAATTTTCAATTAGAGAACATTTAAAGTGGGGAACGCTAATTTATATAAATTGAATTTGACCAAATGTTACCTGAAGTTAAAAGTGTGCATGATGCCCACGGGTTTTCCCTATCTTTCAACAAGTTCGTGTAATAATTTCACAAAGCTAGTTTCAACTTTCGATTACCAGTGTGTTCGAAGCTTTACTGGTTTGTGAAATATATTTTCTTCAACAAATGATACGAAAATGAATGTAATATCTATTGGGAGCTTTATGAAGAACTCATGAGGCTATAATATCTTATCCAAAGAGTATTTTACATATCAGGTCAGTGGGTGTTTCTGCACCAATAGGCCGTATCTATGAATAGAAGTTGTGCGTCAGCTGCAGATGCACCAATGTCTTTCAAGCCTCTCTCCTTTCCCGCAACCAACTTTTGCCTATGTACTTTGTTCACCCCACACCCTTCAATCCGAGAATATATATATATATATATATATATATATAT
>UCOH01010028.1:0-31519 GCA_900474275.1 Synergus japonicus
AATTTATATAAATTATATTATATACAATTATTTATTACTTATCAGAATTTTAGGTTTTTAAAGTATAATTGACGAGGCTAATAAAAATTGCCAGCCCTTTTTTTTAAAATGGGAGCATTTGAAATTTTATGTATAGTCATAGCCATAGTCGTTTTCCTCTTCTACTACAACACATTCAAATATAAATTTTGGAAAAATTTGGGAGTCCAAGGACCAAATCCTATTTTTTGTTTGGGAAACTTTAAAGACGTATTCTTTGAACGAATATGTCCTGGACAATTTGCAAAAGATATGTATGATAAATTTCCCGAAGAGTCAATGGTTGGAATTTATGCAATTAATATGCCGGTTTTGATCCTTAGAGACCCGGAACTCATAAAAGACGTATTCATAAAAGATTTTAATATTTTTGCCGATCGAGGTTTGCCAGTGCATGAAAAAGTGGAGCCTCTCTCTCAAAATCTACTAAAACTCGAACCAGAAAGGTGGAGACCTTTGAGAAAAAGACTTACCCCTGCTTTTTCATCACTAAAATTAAAAGAAATGTTTTACCTTCTTTTGGAATGCTCAAATCATTTAGAGAAATATTTGGAAAAGATTGTACCTAAAAATGAGCCGATTGAATGTCGAGAACTCACTGCAAAATTTACCATACAAGTTATTGGGTCCTGTGCTTTTGGAATTGAGGTCAATGCTTTTACTGACGAGGATAATGATTTTCTTCGAATGGCAGAGAGAATTTTTGATCAAAGTTTTCCTCAAAGGATGAGATTTAAAGTGAGAGATATCACCCCATGGTTATTTAATCTTCTTGGACCCCTTTTTAAAGACAACGAGATGAACGATTTTTTTACGAATTTAATTTTTAACACAATGGAGCACAGAAAGAAACAAAATGTCCTGAGACACGATTTCGTCGATTTTATGCGATTCATTAAAGAAAATCCTGACAAGTTGAACAATATTGGTGACATATCTATTTATTATTATTATTTAGGGTCGATTTCATCAACTATGATTAAATTTTAATCCTTGATTAACTTAAGCTGATCAATAGTTTGCGTACGCAAATCAAGGATCAAAATTTAATCATAGTTAGTGGAATCGGTCCTTAATGTCTTAAATATTTATCATCATAAGTTTTGTGCTTGCAGAGTTAACAGACAGTTTAATAGCAGCTCAGGCTTTCATATTTTTTACCGCCGGCTTTGAAACCTCGTCAACAACAATGAGTCATCTTTTGTATGAACTTGCACTAAATTCTGAAATTCAGCATAAACTTCGTAAAGAAATTCAAGAACATCTGAAACAATCAGATGGGAAATTGACATACGATACTGTAAAAAATATGAAATATTTCCACAAGGTATTTCAAGGTATGCCTATCATTCACTAAAATGATAAATTAAAACTTTTTCCACGTTCTAAATTGAAACGATTATGAATTTCAGAAACACTTAGGAAATACCCACCAGCAATGATGCTTGGGAGAAAGTCTTCGATGAAATATACATTTTCTGGAACCAATATAACAATACCGAAGAACACAATACTTTGGATTCCAGTGTATGGAATTCATCAAGATCCCAAATATTATCCAAATCCACAGATTTTCGATCCAGAGAGATTTAGTGATGAAGAAGTAGAAGCAAGACATCCTATGGTCTATTTGCCATTTGGAGTAGGTCCAAGAAATTGTATTGGTAAATAATTTTTTACCTTCCGAAAATTAATTCTCAATCTGCCTGAAACATAAACATTCTGAATTATGAATGACAACCAAATTATATTTATTTACAGCTGAACGTTTTGCTTTATTTCAAACGAAAGTTGGCCTCATCAAAATTCTCCAGAACTATTCAGTACACGTGTGTGAACAAACTCCTATTCCATACGTCATTGATCCAAGGGCTTTTATTTTCTCTCCAAAAGGTGGTTTATTTCTGAAATTTTCAAAAATGTATTGATCTATGTATATACATAAATGTATAAAGTATTAAAATGTACCATTTATTCTAATGAATAAAATAGAATATTTCTTAAGAGTTGGTGACCATTTATAAATTTATAAATTTTATGTTTTTGTCGATTAACTAATGTCAGTAAATGAAAATTGACAGTCTTTCTCTCAAAATTTTGTTGCCCTTTGTATTACAAGTTGGACGTTACGGAATTGACAGAAAGTTTTATATAAAACGTATAAATCGTATTTTTTGCTGTCGGTTTTTGGAACCTCGTTAATAACAATAAGTATTACTTTGTATGAACTTGCAATTAATACAAGATGAACTTCTTAAAAAAATGCAGTGAGTAAAAAGTGTAAATATATGCGGTGTTTACTCGAAAAATACAAGTTATCTTATCAAAAGAATAAAAGATTGATAATCTTGTATTCTTTTGATAAGTTAAGTGCATTTAATTCAAGATGAACTACATAAAAAAATGCAGAGAGTGCATTAAACAAACAGTTTAATAGCAGCGCAGGCGTGCGTATTTTTTACCGCTGGCTTTGAAACCTCGTCAACAACAATGAGTAATGCTTTGTATGAAGTTGCACTAAATCCTGAAATTCAAGATAAACTTCGTAAAGAAATTCATGAATAAATGAAACAATCAGATGGAAAATTGACATACGATACTGTAAAAAATATGAAATATTTGAACAAGGTATTTCAAGGTATGTCTATCATTCATTAAAATGATAAATTTAAATTTATTCCACGCTCTAACTGAATGGATTATGAATTTTAGAAACCCTTAGGAAATACCCTCCAGGAACACTGTTTGTGAGAAAATCTTCAGAGGAATATACATTCTCTGGAACTAATATAACGATACTAAAGAACACAAGCATTTGAATTCCAATTTATGGAATTCATCAAGATCCCAAATATTATCCAAATCCAAAGATTTTCAATCCAGAGAGATTTAATGAGGAGGAGGTAGAAGTCAGACATCCTATGGTTTATTTGGCATTTGGAGAAGGACCAAGAAATTGTATTGGTAAATAATTTTTTACCTTCCGAAAATTAATTCTCAATCTACCTGAAACATAAACATTCTGATTTATAAATTACAACCAAATTATATGTATTTATAGGTAAACGTTTTGCTGTATTTCAAACGAAAATTGGTCTTATAAAAATTCTCCAGAACTATTCAGTTCATGTATATGAAAAAACTCCTATTCCATACGTCATTAATCCGAGGGCTTTTCTTCTCGCTCCTTTAGGAGGTATATTTTTGAAATTTTCAAAAATACCTTGATCTATGTGTATACATAAATGTATAAACTATTAAAATGCAACATTTATTGTAATTAATAAAATAGAAAACTTCTTAAGAGTTGGTGACAATTCATTTTATACAAGTTCGGCTGTAGTTTCAAGCTTTTATGTAAATGCTATAAATTTGAAAGTGAGCCTATGGTTGGAATTTATGCTAGGAATGTGCTAATTTTAATCTTTAAAAATCCGGAATTTATAAATGACGTACTTAAAAGATTTTAATATTTTTTTCCGTTTAAAGATTATCAGTAAATGAAAAATTAGAACCCTTTCAAAATAGAATTGTCCTCGAGCGTAGGCTAAACTCCCTACTATATTTTTCAATTATCATTTCTTTAGCAAAAGTTTACGAAAACTTACTTATAATTGATTAATCAATTGATTAAGTTTAATAGCAACTTAGATGTTCGTATTTTTGGCTGTTAGAAAAATACGAATGTGGTTTTATCAAAATAATATAAAATTGGCAAGATAATTTTTGTGATAAAATTCTTTATTCCCGATTCGATCTTTGATCCAGTGACGAGGTAGAAAAAGCAAGTCATCCTATGCTTTATTTGCCATTTGGAGAAGGACCAAGAAATTGCTTTGGTAAAGTGTTATAATAGAATTACATAGATATAATATATATATATAATTATATAGAATTTTTCAAGAATAAGAAAAGTTCTGTTAAAGTTAATTTTTAAAAAGATTCGGCACGCTTCAAACAAAGAAAATTATCAAAATAAAAGAAAAGTTCAGAGTTTATGTTTGTGTTAAAACACCGATTGTATATGTCAACAATGACCCAAGAGATTTTATTCTCTCCAAGAAAGAGTATATATGAAATACTGAAACGTTTAGAACAATAATTTTATAAACAAATCAATATAAATCATATACATAATCATATTTCAATAATAATAGAATTCAAAAATATGTAATTAAAAATTTTAATTTGCAAAATTGTATAGTTTATTAAACTGTTAATAGTTATTACCGAAATGATTTTAATGCTATGGCAAATAAAACGTAACAATGATATGGTATAATAAAAACCAGTTTTCCTGCTTATTTTTTGCAAAATAAATTTCGTCGATTCCGAACTATCATGATACAATAAAAAATTATCTCCTGAAAGGAGGAAAATAAGCACTGAATACTCTTATTATGTCAACTTGCCAGTCATTGTGAGTCGCACTACTTTTACTGTTTTTGTCCTGACTACAACTACCCAGTCCAGTGAGTGATTTGTTCATAGTTAGAGATTGTATCTGCCACGAGCAAGATCACATTCTGGAAACCTGTCTGGAATGTCGAGTCCTGTTTTAATTGAGAAATATAACAAGCCTCAACTTTTACATTAGGTATGTACATGAAATATCTTTTAAATCTTACATTTTGAAAGATTGATTGAAAATCCTCGTAGTTTCTATTTTTACAATTTTCATTGATTCATAATACTTTATATAACATTTGCATGGCACTATTTTAGGTTTTTTATGGTGAATAAAAGGAATTGCTCAGAATACCGATTCCACCATGGGGCCATTTGAAATTTTGTGCATAATTGCGACAATATTTCTCTCTATCTATTATTGTAGCACATATAGTCATAATTTTTGGAAAATCCGAGGTGTCCAAGGACCGAAACCTTTGCCCCTTTTTGGAAATATCAAGGATTTAATATTTGGTCGATTATTCATTGGAGACTTTGCTAAAAATATATACGATGCATTCCCAAATGAACGCATTGTTGGATTTTTTGCTAGAAACTCGCCAATTGTGGTGATCAGAGAGCCAGCATTAATAAAAGATATATTAGTTAAAGATTTCAACACTTTTTCCGATCGTGGAGTACCAATTCACGAAAAAATAGATGTTTTATCCCCACATTTATTCTCTCTTGAACCAAAACGATGGCGTCCTCTTCGAAGAAATCTTTCGCCTGTTTTTACATCTGGAAAATTAAAGGAAATGTTTTACTTGCTTCTGGAAAGCTCAGAAAATCTGGGAAAGTATTTGGAGAAAATAGTTCCTGAAAATGAACCAATTGAATGTCGTGATCTCACATCGAAATTTACGATAAATGTGATTGGCTCTTGTGCATTTGGAATTGATGTCAACACATTTAATAATGAGCAAAATGAGTTTTTGAGATTGGGAAAACGTATATTTGAACCTAGTTTTCCTAGGTTGATCATAATGAAAGTGAGAGAATCGATACCATGGCTATATGATTTTCTTGGACCTATTCTGAAGGACAGTGAATTGAACAACTTCTTTGTGAACTTAATTAAAGACACCATGCAGTACAGAAAAGAAAATAATATCGTCAGACATGATTTTGTTGATTTATTGAGACACGTTAAAGAAAATCCTGACAGACTAGGTGACGTAGGTATGTAATTCATGATTCATATTATAAATCATAATTCATTAATCAATTACTTGATCCATTGAGGGAATAATTAATGTCTTTATTAATTGATTAATCTTAATTGCAGAATTAACAGATAGTCTGGTGGCAGCTCAGGCATTTGTATTTTTTGTTGCTGGTTTCGAAACATCATCGACAACAATGAGTAATGCTTTATATGAATTGGCACTTAATACTTCAATTCAAGATAAGCTTCGTGAAGAAATTCGAAAAGAACTGGAAGAGACTGGCGGAAAATTAATCTACGATAGGATGAAAGATATGAAATATTTACACAAAGTATTCCAAGGTATGTGTAATAAATAATTTTACAACATACGTATGTAATATGTTCGAAACCGAACTTTTTAAATTTCAAGTTCCTTTTTATTGATTTATTTCAGAAACTCTTCGTAAATATCCACCAGTATCGGTTCTTACAAGAAAATCGGTAGAAAAATATACGTTTCCTGATACCGATGTGACAATTCCGAAGGACACGAAAGTTTGGATACCAATTTACGGAATTCAACGTGATCCTAAATATTATCCAGATCCAGAAACATTTGATCCAGAGAGATTTGAAGATGAAGAAGTGAAATCAAGAAATCCCATGCTATTCTTATCTTTTGGAGATGGTCCCAGAAACTGTATTGGTAATTATTTTGAACATTCTTTTTTGTTAATAAAAATGTTCAATAGTTAATTTAAAAAATTAATTTTCCATTGCAGGAGCAAGATTTGCAGTTTATCAAACAAAAGTTGGGCTCATTAAAATATTACAAAATTATCGTGTAGATGTATGTGAGAAGACCCCCATTCCCTATGTAAATCATTCATCATCTTTTCTTTTGAAACCTGTGGGAGGCATTTACTTGAAATTCTCAAAATTATCTTAAATATTATCTTAAATAAACTGTAACTATTAACTATCAAAGTGCTGACTAATATGTTTACTTTTTAAAATACGTATGTACGTGATACAAATTATTTAATTACTTTATTTTTTATTATGTTTACTTAGTTTATATAAGTAGGTAAACCAAAGTAAGTTACTCTCACCTGTAAAAATAACTCATTATCATAGCGACGATATGATGGTGGAAACGATGTCATTTAAAACATTAAAAGTATACATTTTTACAGTATTATATGTATTATTTCAAATGTTTAAATCTTAAAAATATATTTATCAAAATATAATCAACTTTTATATTATTTCAAAGAATATCTGTTCACTGTAAATTATTTACTGCTTTACAAGTTTAAAACAATTTTCATTTTGAATATAAAGTGTTTTTCCCTATTTCGCGATTCAGTCGACACCCTGTAAATTATTTTCTTGCATTTAAATCATTTTTTGCATATACCCAAAGCAAGAATTGAAATACCTTGATTTCTACAATTCCATTTATTTTTTTAATATTTATTTATTAACATTGATATAATAATATTTATTAATTTTTGTAAACATATCTATTTTGTATCAATGTTGATAAAACATTTTCCTGCTTCAGCAGTTTATATAAAAAGAAAATGATGCCCAGTCATTGTGTTCTGCCTGCAAGTTGCATTGGAAGTGGAACGAAGCTGCAGTCTTCTTTATACTCTTGATGGAATAAGTAGGGCCTTATCAAGTGAAAATTAAAACAAACATTACTGTTCAAGCGTCAAGTACTAGCGTTTAAAGTTCTTCTGATTAAAAAAATTAATTTAGAATTTTAGGCTTTCTAGTCGTATATTTTATCACAGGTATGTTATGAAGTTTAGTTTTTCTCAAATAATAAATATATGATCACACCCAGAAAGTGCTTTATTGATAAATAAATGATACTATATATCTGGTTACATATGTGGCTAGATATGTGTGACAAAAGTTTTCTCGGACTATTCATTCCTTCTAGAAAAGTCAATAGGAGTTGTGACGTGCATAGTGATACTAATTAATCCTAACTAATGTTTTCTTCCTCTGACTAATATTCCCTACTGCGCATATACAATAAAATGCATACATACCTACTTTCTTGAGATTAATAAATACTCTAACAATCTTTACATGGCAGGGTGTCTAGCGATTTTGAAAACTTTTTTATTTGAAATATTGAAAACTAAACTTCTTTAACGAATAAATGCAAATTCTAATAATTTTTAGTATTTTAACTATAAATAATGTAAATAATCAAGTAAGTCGAATTTAACTTTTATTTTTAGTGTACCATTTTCGGTCATAAATATTCAAATAGTATTTTAAATTACTTGCAATGGGTATATATTTGAAAAGATTTAAATTACTTTACTAAATGTTTTCAGAAACTAAGATTGCACAATGGCATTATTTGAAATTCTCTGCATATTCGCAGCAATTTTTCTCTTCATTTATTACTACTCTACTTCAAAAAGTGATTTCTGGAAAATTCGAGGTATCAAAGAACTGGAACCCAGCAGCTTTTTCGAAAATGTGACGAGCCTTCTAATAAATCGAATCTATTTTGGCGATAAAATAAAAAAATTTTACGATGCATTCCAAGACGAATCCATGGTTGGAATTTATCTTGGGCGACAACCAGTTCTGATTCTGAGGGATCCAAATTTAATAAAAGATGTATTAATCAAAGACTTTAAACAATTTGCCGATCGTGGAATAAGGCTTCATGAAACAGTAGATCCTTTATCTAAACATCTATTTAGCCTTGAGCCGAGAAGATGGAGGCCCCTTCGAAAAAATCTGTCTCCTGCTTTTACATCTGGAAAACTGAAAGATATGTTTTACTTAATTTTGGAAAGTTCTGTTCACATGGAAAAGTATCTGGAGAAAATAGTCCCTAAAAATGAGCCAATTGAATGTCGTGAGCTCACAGCGAAATTTACTACAGACGTAATTGGGTCTTGCGTATTTGGAGTTAACATCAGTGCTTTTACTGATGAGAAAAGTGATTTTATCAGAATGGGAAAAAGAATCTTCGATGTGGGATTTAAGCGAACATTGAAAATGAGAATTATGCAATTGTTTCCGTGGTTTTATGATCTTCTTGGACCAATTCTGAGGGATGATGAAATGCACGATTTCTTTGTGAACTTAATTAAAGACACCATGCAGTACAGAAAAGAAAATAATGTCATCAGGCATGACTTTATTGATTTACTGAGACAAATGAAGGAGAATCCAGATAATATGGGTGATATAGGTATGCTCTTAGATATTGATAACAGGCATTATTATTAGCACGAGACAATTATTGCGGACTCATTAATTAATTACAGATTTGACAGACTCATTGTTGGCAGCTCAGGCAAATGTATTTTTTGCCGCTGGATTTGAAACCTCATCCACAACAATGAGTCATATTTTATATGAATTGGCATTAAATACTTCCATTCAAGATAAACTTCAAAAAGAGATTAAAGAAGTGCTAGCGAAATTCGGTGGCGAATTGACATATGAAAGTGTGAAAAGCATGAGCTATTTACACAAAGTTTTTCAAGGTATACGAATTTCGAAAAAGCTGTTGCTTCTGATTTTGGGATAATTTTCAGATTTATTATTAATAATATAAAAATGATTTTAAATCCTATTGATTTTTTTCCAGAAACTCTTAGAAAATATCCACCTGTACCGTTTCTCTTTAGAAAATCATTAGAGGAATATACATTTTCTGAAACCAAGGTGACAATTCCGAAGAACCTGAAAATTTTTATACCAAACTATGCGATTCAACGAGATCCAAAATATTTCCCAGATCCAGAAATCTTTGATCCAGAAAGATTTGATGAAGAGGTGGTGAAATCAAGACACCCTATGCTTTTTTTGCCATTTGGAGATGGACCTAGAAACTGTATTGGTAATTATTTTATGATCATTTAAAATATTTTAAAAACCCAAATTAAAAATAAGTCCGAATCTATTGATTTTTTGTTACAGGTGCAAGGTTTGCTCATTATCAAACGAAAATTGGCCTCATCAATATACTCAAAAATTATAGAGTTGATGTCTGTGAAAAAACTGCCATTCCCTATGTGATTAATGTAAATTCATTCCTATTACGACCTAAAGAAGGCATTGATCTCAAATTTTCAAAATTGTAAATTACTTACAAGAAAAAAAACGTCTTTAAATTTGACTGCTAAAAATATGTATATTATACATATATGCCTAGAGTAAGAGTGCTACAGTATATAATTTTATATCTGTATAAATATATTTGTATTGTATTTACTTATTTATTTAGTCCTATTATATTATTCAATGTCAACAAATGACTGTTTAAGTTCAGGAAACGCTGCTAGTCAAATGACAAACTGTTCGCGTTCGATTATTAGTGCGATAATATAAATTACCATCTCGTCAGCCCAACCAAATCTGAAATGGGAGTTAGGTCTCCGTCTCATTGATCTCTTTGCCTCGTTGGTGTAAAATATTATGAGAGAAGATAGAGGGAATAATGGAAAATCTAAAGACGTTATGACGAGATCGTAACACATAATGAAATATATGATCAACGCATCAGCAAATGAGAATATTTCTTTGAGTCATCACAATCCTTCATCATTTTCTTTAAACAAAGCAAACAAAGCAGGTGTTTAACGTTGGCAGTTGCAGTCAGTCCATTCAAGATTCTTTAAAAGTTGTTGAAAAACTTTTACCGTTGGAAAAAATATATAAAAGAGACATCAAAATGGAAGAAATCTCACTGCAAAATTATCAGAACATCACTGGGTCATCGGAAGTGAAAGGAAACACTTTATACGAAAATTTAGAATTTTGGATGACTCGACTTCCGGCTATGCTACGGAATATACCCATAATCCACTTGGCGATACCCGGTATGTTTAAATAGTCTTTATATTATTATAATAACATAATTATTAATTCATCTTTTTATATATAAATTGATTAAATAATAAGCTAACATTATTTTTCAACCCAATTAGATTTAAAAATGCCAATTATGTTTATGTTTACTTTTAAAATTTAGTTATGATATATGGTATTTATTATACTTTTTTTATTCTAGAAATTAGATATATTTTTTATTTAAAAAAATTTAGACCATATTTTGAATTGTTAGTTTACATAAGTTACCTGGTTGAGTCAGATAATAATAGTTACAAGATTGCCACAAATAGAGTTAATTGCAGAATAGCATCAAGGTTGTTCTCATGAATCTGATACAATCACATTTGTTATTATAGACTTTTACGTTACTGAACAATCCCATATTAATATTTAATTTCAATGCGAAAATCGTCTATTATAAAAATAGAAGCATTTGAAAAGTCCTAAGTAGGAATGTTCCATTGCCATTTTAGATCTTTTATCCTTAGTATCTTTTGGAACTGAAGAAATTTAAAAATTGACTTACCATCACGGCTTTCCCACGTTGACAGGATGGCATTGCTTCTTCAGACCAGTTTCTGGAGATTCTCTTCTCCGTAGACCAGGAACTATACAGGGGTTATTTTTTCTCTGCATCCTTCTAGCTCTCATCAGATCTGAAAACATTTCATTCGAATTCGGTTATTCTTGAAGAATTTTTAAGTCCTATTGAGTTAGGATTGGTTCTAAATGAGTTGAATTTTCGATTGAGACATTAAAAAGTATTTTTACCAAATTCAAATCTAAAACCATTAACGGCAAAGCCTGAGAGGGGACAAAATTCAACAGTTTTTTACTGTACTAGTACCTAATATTTCTTAGATAAGATCTTTTCCAATTTTTCCATATTAGCTGCTTGCTCCATCAGCAGGATCAGCAAATCATCCAGAAGTCGAAAAACACCAAAAGCTTCAAAATTCAGGAATAAGGCTAGAAAGTAACGATTTTAGGCAAAAACAATTCGACTTGATCCGCCTCCAATAATTCAGTAGCACTTGACGATCATCCGATTGAATATTTTTGCTCGCGATCGTCAGTTGGAAGGGTTTCTTTACAAAATTCTATATTAAATTTCTTTTCATCTTGCAGGTTCTCACAATACAACAACTTACACAATTGAGAGATTTAATGACGTGGGACCAGACGAATCAGCCACAATTCAATTCCTGGGTCGATATTTTTCCATCCTTTCCAAGCCCATCATCTTCAACTGGTCCGTAACTCAATACGACACCATCAAAGAGCAATTAAATGGAGGAATAAGATACATTGATCTTCGACTCGCCACAAAACAAAACAGCGATTCAATTTACGTCCTCCACGGTCTCTACGGATCCGAAGTCAGTGTAATTCTTCAACAAATTGAAGAATGGCTTTCATATCATCCCTACGAAGTCGTAATCCTAGATTTTCAACATTTCTACTCCTTCGCAGATCCTCACCATCAGCAGTTAATCACAAAAATAAAAACCATTTTCAGAATGAAACTCTGTCCAGTTTACAATCGACTCGATCACATTTCCCTGCAATGGCTCGCATCAGAAAAATATCAAGTTCTCGTTATCTACAGAAATATCGCTGCCAGAAATTACATGGATTTATGGCCCAGCGGTCTGTGGCCCACGCCCTGGCCTGATACGACCAATTCGGAAGAGTTGATTGAATTTTTAGACCGTATGATTAAATCAAAATCCCCCAATATGGGTTTCGTTTCTCAATGTTTGTTAACTCCCAGTACTTCTTATGTTATAAGACATGTTTGTGGAAGCTTACATCGAGATTTGGCTAATAAATGTCGAGAAGTTTCTCTTCCTTGGATAAATAAAAACAGTCCTGGCCCGGGCGGTATGAATATTGTAATTACCGATTTTGTATCTTATAGTGATTTTCTTTTCTCGAAAACTGTGATTCAACGCAATGCAATTCTTTTAGAGGGAAGAACGAACTCTAGAGATTACACAGGGTATTATTCGAAAGGTGCTCGAGGATAAGAGGTTTAATTTAATTTAAATTTAATTTTGTACCTTCACTAAAAAACCAATAAACCAAAATAATATTAAAAAGACTAATACTCAATTTTTGTATGACTTCCACTGAATGTGTATATATTTCTCTCGAAAGTTTTATATACAATAAATTATTATGCTTTTTACTGAAAGTTTACCTACGTCGAAGGTGCGTAGATATATTGAGTGTGAAAATGGAAGAGAGTGAGATAAATCTAATTGTAAATGGTAAGGTCGTTTGATTATAATGAGTACTCGGTGATATAACCGAGTGTGAATTATCTCTTCAATAAAGAAAGAAAACAAAGAGAATTATGAAATCACATAGAATCTAGTTCTACGCATTTACTGCGCCAATTATTTTTAAAAGAAACTATTTTTTAGTACTCTCTTTTATATAAATCACACACTTGATATATTAAATCATGCTGCTAATAAATTTTTACATGAGACCATTGAATGTTTCAGACTTTTCGTTATTTATAAAACGAGTGATCACTAAGTTGGCAGCGAGGATATTTTACTGACTCAATGGATATACGTAAAATAAATCGCGTTTTATCAACTTTTTAAGATCAGAAGCGAGAGATAATTCGGTATATTGGTTTCGATAATCTATTGATCAGGATTCATAATTGATCTTGTAATTTTTAATTTCATTAAATGCCTTACTTTACTTTTGTTTCTCAATGTCTGTTAGGGTTCTCGCGTGTCTTTCGTTTTTTCGACCTTTTCGTTTTCTTTACGGGGTCACAAAGCTTTGACTTTAAGTTGTTTCATCCTGGGCGCTCGTTTTTTAGCGAGTCTTTTTTGTTCCTTTTCTTCCCACTTCCTCTGCTTGTCAGGATCTTCTTCCTGGAGGATTCGCTCCTTTTCCTGTCTTCGACGTTCCTCTCGACGTTGGGCGGCAGCTTCCGCACGCGCAGCGTGCGTCGTCTTTAGAAAAGCCTCTTCTACTCGCTGACGATTTTTGTCGCTTTTGGCTCTTCCCTATTAACAAAAAAAAAAAAAGATGATTGATTCTTTCCATTCTTGTAAAACTTCCTTTATATTTAATTACTTCACAATTAAATTGATACAAACCTCTTTAGAGAGTTTGAATCGGCGCAGTTTATCCAGCAAATAAAACGTTAACTGGAGTAAAGGCCTCATTTTCTCTTGCATTTCCGCACTTTGAATGCGGCCCTTAATGCTAATATTTAGGCCCACCATAAGCACCCTCTTTACTTCGGGCATAGTGAGCTGACTAGAATCTCTGAAGCAAACAAAAAAGAAAAGCGTTATCACTAAAGGACAACCTAACAAGTTATTTTATTTGATCCATTTCACATAATATTAATTAATTAAAATTTGATAAAATACAACTCACTCTTGTTGTTTAGGTCCGCTGAATTGATCACTGATATGAACGTAATCAATGTACTGTGAGTATTTCGTAAATGCCTGGATAACCCTCGTGTCTAAAATCGCAGAAGTCGCTTCTGGGATTTCGGACATAACGAAAAAGCCCGAAGGTAAACCGAATTTTTCACCGGGTCTCTTTTCAGGGCAGTAAACACTAATGTCTCCCATATCTCTCGCCAAATGCATAGCAGTTTTCTTAGCAGCGACTACCAAGATAAAATTATCAGTCTCGTCTTTCGAAAGATCAATTCTAATGTGCGCTTGATCGTTTTGTGGTCGCATCGTTTGTGCCAAAACCGCTACCAAGTCCTGGCGTTTCAATAGTTTAAGTTCTATTAGCATAGCATCGCATCCCACTCTGCCAGAACAATAAAGACTATACTGTGATTCACTTTCCTTCACGACTGCGCCATTGTCGGAAGCTTCTTCACCTGTCTTTCCAGTGTCACCGACCAGAGAGAAATTCTCGCTGAAAAGCTGATTGTGGTCATTGAACCAGGATTCGGCGATACGACAATTTTTAGATCGGCCAGCGATATAGTTTATAAAGTAAACTACCAGCCCGGCAATCATTAAAATTTCTAGGTAAAAACTGTCCCACCTTGCGCGCAAATGCAAGGGAACTTTGGTGATTGTCAGAGTAGAAGGCTCGTCAGGTTTTGCTCCCGCATTTCCTCCTGCTACGTCCAAACCTTCAAATTCTTCCTCGTCCTATAAATAGTAATCATAAAAAATATGATAAATAAGTGAAGGAATGTTTCCCTAAATAAATACATGTTTCTTTTGTTTTCAAGATATTTTAACATTACGCACTTGAAAGTGGTCAAATTCGCTATCTCCATCTTCTACTAAAATGTCCTCCTCGTCAAAATTCTGGTCCTTATCTATTTCAACGAACTCATCTTCTTCTTCTTGCTGCTCTTGGACTCGAGCATTTGTCTTCTCTTCTTCGAAATCCTCGAATTCAGCAAATTCATTGTCTTCAGGATGTTCTTCGTGGAAATGTGCAGTAACCCAAAGATTCGTTCCTACTAAAACGATATGAAGTACAACCAGCCACAATTTCATTTTTCCTGAAAGAAAAGATAATAATAAAAGATCAATAATATGATTAGAAAAAGAAATTGGCTTCAGAAATAGAAATTATATTTTGCAATCCAAAAATGCAGTATAAAAATCATTTAAAAAAATAGAAAACGCATTTGTTTAAAGGTATTCAGTCATAAATTTACATTTTTCTCATTTATCTTTAATTGAATTTTTATAACTGCATTATAATTAATATTTTTTATCACATTTAGTCTCGATATCCTCGATATGAAGAGCTCATAACCTAACCTCAAAAGTAGTGATTGTTTCAATCAATATATTCAACACGATTTAAAATCTAGATTCCGTCTTTAAATAATATGCATGACTGTATGTATATTGTAATCAAAATAAGATAAGTATCATTAAAATGACAGATTACGAAATGTTCATTACAAATCTCAACGAAATGCTTCAAAATGCATTGTGAAAACGGTGAAAATTTGGGTGAAATTTTGAATTACAAGATATACTAATTCATATATGTTACCTTATTGAGAGTAGCACCAGAAAAACTAATCACTTTCCAAGCATTCATTCGTTAATTAAGAATTAATTAAATCGAAAATACTCTAAAGATCGTGGAAAGTATACATATGTATAGCAATAGCAGAAGAGTGACTTGCTTAACCTGAAGTTAGCGACAGAGCTTGTAAACTCGTGACGTTTAATTTCCGGTTTAAGTTCAACTACTTTATTCAATGTAAAGTATAAATTTGCCCTAAACACACAAAATAAAAGCTTCCAATTTAATGAAAAATTATGTTTTAATTATTTAAACTTGTTCAATCGTAAATAATATTTTTAAAATGGTCCTAAATTGACGGAGTTTAAATAACAAAAATTAATACGAATTTTTGCGCTAAAAATTCGAGATATATCGAAATGCATAGGAAACGTCAGATTACTCAATTAGTGCGACCTTCATTGCGCATATTCGCGAATGTTTTCCCGTCCTGTCAAAATGCGGTGGTCTGATTTTTGTGAATAAACTACTTGATTTCGTGATTCTTGCTCATTAAAAAGTTTGATTTAATTGGTGACACTGTAGTAAGGTTATTGTGTTTGATTCCAAAAAAAATCGATAGGAAACAACGGCAAAAGAGAGAGACGAGAGAGTTGCGTGTTGACAACGCAAAGAGGTTCTGAAGCCAAACAATGGATCAATACCAATACCTTGCGGAGGAGGGTAACCACCAGGCACGGCAAATAATCATCTTCTCTAGTGTATGAGGCGTTCCGGATTCTTTGCTCGATGAAGCTAAGATCTGAGAATGTCGGGTTTTTGAACGGAAATCGTACATCCAGTAACAACCTCGATTTGGAAGTGAAACGTCAGTTTTTTTTACAAGTATTTAGCACCGGTTTTTAAATTAGAAATGTCACTTTCTTTCGTCTATTTTTATTTATAATTTTTACACAACGTATGACAATCTCACTTTTGCGAGGAAACAGTTTTTAAAGTTGGTGCTTTGATGGTCTGGTGAAAATTTGGCGATTCCATAGCACGTAAGAAGATTTTAGATTTATTGTGTGAGTCATTTAGTCGCCTGATTAATATTCCTCATTTATTGATTCAAGACTATAGCATATTACTTTGTTAAACGAACAAATTTAGAGATTTAACATCGAGCTTTAGCTATGGAATTTCTAAATTTTATACATCAGATTTTCAAAATAATCATCAAGATGTAGACATTTACATGTATTTTACATACAAATCGAGGCTGATTTTCACTGCGATTACGAGAATAATAGAATTTTATAGTCTTTATACTTAAAAACATCAATTTTATACATTTACGTTTAAGTTCAACTTTATTATGTTCTTTCTGTTTCTATTTTGTTTTTTTTATGATTGTTTATTTGGATCGATAATCTTCTGTTTCCTCTCAAGTGGCTTAATTATTATTTTCATTTTATAAATTATTGTTTAATCTATTATATTAATTTCATTTTCTTAGTTTTATGCCATTGCAAAGTGGTGATAAAAATCTCGACCGACCTTTTGTCCCAAAGCTAATAAGAATTAATTTTACAATTAGAACAATTATAATAGTTCCTAAAACTACTTGAAAAATCTATATTAATCTGGCAAAATATTCCTTTGTTATAATTTTCAAGATTAAGAGTCGCAGGTTCTAGAAATTAATCTAAAAAATTGAATACATAATACCTTCAATTTATTTATTTTAAAATATCGATAAATACATTAATAATCATAACTCTAAATCATTTTCTAAACCCGTTAAAATTATTATTTTCAGGAAGATAACGTTTCCATAGTCACCACCATGGAGAAAAGTGATAACCAATTGAAGTCCTCTAAGAAGAGGGCCTCGAGGTCGATAACATCTTCAGATGGAGGAATCCAGTGCGTCCAGGTTGTAGTTCGTTGTAGACCGATGGATGAGAAGGAAAGCAACCGAGGATTTTCCCGTGTCGTAGATGTTATTCCAACCCGAGGAGTAGTTGAGATTCGAAATCCTCGAGAGGACCTTTCTCGCGATAACGTCAAGGTTTTCACCTTCGATGCTGTCTACGACTGGCACTCAAATCAACAAGAACTTTACGAAGAAACCGTCAGACCTTTGGTATCTTCTGTCCTTGATGGTTTCAATGGCACGATTTTCGCCTACGGACAAACAGGAACTGGAAAAACATACACAATGGAAGGAACAAAAAACGACTCAAAAAAGCGGGGAATAATCCCTCGTTCTTTCGAGCACATCTTCAGTCACATAAGCAGATCAGAAAACATGCAATACCTTGTCAGGGCGAGTTACTTAGAAATCTACCAGGAAGAAATCAGGGACTTACTACATTCCGATCAGAGTCTAAGATTTGAATTGAAAGAGCGACCAGACACTGGTGTTTACGTGAAAGATCTCTCTTCTTCCGTTTGCAAAAGTGCTGCCGAAATCCAGCATCTCATGAACGCTGGAAATCAAAACAGAACGATCGGTGCTACTAATATGAATGAACACAGTTCAAGATCACACGCGATTTTCATGATCACAATAGAAATGGGGTCGATGGGAGACAGCGGTGGAATTAGAGTAGGTCGTCTGAATTTAGTGGATTTGGCTGGAAGCGAAAGACAGAGCAAAACCGGATCATCAGGCGAAAGGTTAAAAGAAGCCAGTAAGATAAATCTGAGTTTATCAGCTCTTGGAAATGTGATTTCTGCTCTAGTCGACGGTAAAACAACTCACGTACCTTACAGGGATTCGAAACTAACTCGACTTCTTCAGGATTCCCTGGGCGGAAACTCAAAAACGATCATGGTTGCGAATATTGGACCTGCTAGTTACAATTATGACGAGACTTTAACAACTTTGCGATACGCAAATCGTGCTAAGAATATTAAGAACAAGCCGAGAATAAACGAGGATGCCAAAGATGCGCTTTTGAGACAATACCAAGAAGAGATTAGTCGTTTAAAAGAGAAGCTCTTGCAGAAAGGAACTGTGCCGAAGAAGAAGAAGAAATCATCAAAGAGGAAAAAAGAAGATGATGCGGATTCCGAATCCGACACAGAGGATAGCAGGGATGATAACAAGATTACAGAAGCAGACAAGAAGTTGATAGCTGAACAGCTGAAGGCTGAGAAGCAGGAAGCTGAACATTTGATTCAGAGGATTAAAGATTTAGAAAGCAAGATGCTCTGTGGTGGGAAGAATATTATTGATCACACAAATGAGCAACAGAAAGCACTGGAGCAAAGAGCTGCAGAGATTGCTGAGAGGAAGAAGCGGGAGGTTGAGATGCAGCAGAAACTTGAGGATCAGGAATTAACGACAATGGGAGTGAAGGAGACCTTCACAACTCTTCAGCAAGAAGTGGATGTTAAGTCCAGGAAATTGAGAAAATGTTTTGCTAAGTTGCAAGGTTTAAAACAGGATTTAGATGATGTGACGAATGAATACAATAGAGACAGAAGAGAACTGGAACAAACCCAGCATGAGTTAATGAAGGAATTGAAGTTAAAGTACCTCATAATTGACAACTTTATACCAGTTGAGGAAAAACACAAGATTTTGTCAAGAGTTCGGTTTGATGAAGATGATGATTGTTGGGTTTTGAAAGATCCGGAACCCTCGAGTGTGGAATTGATCAAGCGGCCGATTTCAGTTCCTGGAGCAAGGAGACCAGTTTCTGAGTATGCAAAACTTGCTTCAGCTATGGGAAGAGGTCATCGTTACGTTGGGGAGAATATTCTGAATTTGGAACTTGATATGCCAGCGAGAACTACTTTGGATTATCAAGGACCGGCCATCGCTCCAACCATTCAAGCAGTTTTAGAAGAAGCTTTAAGAGATGAAGGGGACATTGATGTCGACGCTTCGAATGCAAGATTGAGACCCAAAACTCGTCTTCAATCGGCAAGGATGCGGCCTAAGAGCGTTGGAAAGATGCAACAGATTGCTGCGCCAGTTTACCAACAAATGTCAGCTCAAATCTATCCAAAGACTAGGGGATTAGTGCCCAAATAGTTAGCACAGTTCTTTGCCCTTCTTTCATTAAAGAATGAGACTCTTTTGTAAATATGAACGGACACTCGAATTTTGAGTTGGTAGATATTATTTGTGATATTTCGATGAATCGAAAGGGAATCGGATGGCGAAAGGTTATTTAGACTGAATTATTAACTTTCTAGTCATCATGCAATGCTTAGATGTTTGGTCTTAACCAACGTAACTGCTGTAATAAACTTAAAGTGATATTAAGAGATGAGTATTTTACTTCTTTCTTTTCTAGGAATAAGAGTGAAATTTCGGAAAGATTTGCAAGTTCTTATTAATAAAAAATCGAGATTATTTTTAAAAGTGATGCAAAGAAAAAAGAAGCGCTTCACTAATAAAAAAAATCTTATGTTAATGGTAGATATTAAATTAGTACTTACTGCTTGAAAGTGTATGACACGCATAAATCAAATTTGGCATTGAGATAAAATTAGTAGCACGACTTTAAATTTTTGATTGTTTCATGTGAACAAATTAGTTATAAAGATTTCTAAATTTTTGTGGATTAAATTAATTTAAAAAGTTATTAGATGAAGCTTTGAATCGATACTGTAAAAATGTCCAATTTCCGAAATATAATTTTAAAAATGAATAGAGGAAAATAAGTCTAATTTTGTTATGTTTATTTTTTATTTTTATTATTTCGAAACATTCTTTAAAAAATCGTATACTTATTTTAAGCAAATTTTGAATATATGAAAATACTTGTGGGAATCATTGTACAAGCTCCGGGTTTCTTCTCAGGTTTCATTAGATTTTGCAGTCTGGTTCTGAAAATATTATCAAAAAACCAGAGTTTTTGCCTAGTTTCATGGAAAGTTAATTTTATTATTAAAATAAAATAATCAGATTATATTTAAATGTTAAAACACTATTAATTAAAAGATAATTGCAAATTTCAATATAAGTATTCATTACACATAATTTTAACTCAACAGTTTCACTATAAATATGAGATTTTCTTAATTCTAAGTTTACTCTTTCGATTTCTTTTCTATTTCTCGATCAAACATTTTTAATTAAAAATTATTACAGTTATATACAATACAAAAGAAATGCTTTGAAAATAAATGAAGCTGAATATCTCTGATGTTTCGAATTTTATTTTTTAAAAAACCTAATACATTCTCTGATAAGAATGAAAATGAACGAAGCATTCAACTCAAATTCATACAATTTAATATTATATTACATACATAGAATTCTAATGGTCAAGATTCAAATATAAACAAAATATAAATACTTGGAAAAAGATTCCGTTTTCAAAAGGCAAAATCCCAAAAGTATAAAATTAGAAATTTCGTAAAAGCACGAACTGATGACCTCGTTTGATAACAAGTAATTGTGAAATAATTGCTGAAAATTTAATTTTTACTCTCCTTTAAATTCACTTACAATCTAAATCGTAGCGAAATTCTTACTTTTATTTATTTTGTCAATTAAATAATTCTAAATTATCAATGCAATCAATTGGCGTTCATTGCATTTTATGAATTATTTTTACTCGCTAATAAAGAAGTATTCTAAATGCACTCACAACTAAAGAGAAAAATTGAAAAAATAAGCGTCCTCCGAATGAATTAAACAATATCTGTGAGTTCCAAATAGATATTCGTTTTAAAGACAGAGACGGCATTATTAAATAAAATGAAATATACCATGGTCAAAATTCTTAACTCACTTTCTGTAAATTCAATTAAAATTACACTGAATTTAAACAACACTCTTCCTTTCATTTCATAATTACTTATATGCATATATATACTCGTATGGATGAAATTTACGTTTGAAATCTTACAATTATGTTTCAATTTTCTAATCAAGTAAGAAACGTACAACGCCTCAATTTTCTTGAATAATTAAAGAGCGTAAAGTTCCAATGAAGGAAACGCGTGATTTTTTAAAAGTTACTCTTTTTTAATTTGAAAATGAAACAGAAATAGTTCTTACGACATTATCGAGTTTTGCCAATCAAATCTTGTCAAATATTAATCAGATTTTTATCCCAAAAAATTAGGAAAAATATTTCTTATTCTATGTTTCATACGACATGTTTGTAAACATTAATTGTTGTAAATAAATAATTTAAAGAAAAATATTGTGTCAATAATTACTTTCAGAACTTAATTACAATTTAAATAATGCGAGTAATGTTCAGAAAGAATAAAAATCAACGAATAAAACTTGATAATTACCCTTAAAATCTGCATAAAATCTCCCTTATTTGATTACCAAACTTCTCAAATACTTGACAGAAGATTCGATTTGCAAAATCCCAAAGGAACGTTCACAGCCCGTTCAGCTCAAGATCAGTTCAATATAGAAACTAATAAAATCGCTGTTGTTGATAGTTTCCATATTGTTGAGGATAACCTGGAGGCTGTCCCATTCCTTGAGATCCCGAAAATTGTGCTTGACCATAAGACTGTTGTTGATACTGACTAGGTGGACCTCCACCGAAAGATGGCGGTCCCTGATTAGGAGGAAATCCCTGGTTATAATTATAGCCATTGTTCATATAACCTTGATTCGAGTTGAACATTTGACTCTGGGGTGGGTAATTCTGAAACTGATTCATCTGAGGAGGATAATTTGTCTGCTGTGGAGGATGCTGAAGAGGAGGCCCCGACGTATTGACCTGAGTCAAAGTCCTTCCGTAATTCTGATTATAAGAATTCGAACTATCTCCATCTGAATTATTTTTCAACCCCTCAGAATGAGAAGTCTGTGCATCATTATTACTCGAAGAAGCTGGAACCATGTGTGAAGTATATTTATTTGGCAAATCGCCCATGATATTTGCAATCAGCCGCTTTGTTTCATTCAAAATCGCATTCGGATCGCTATTCTTAGTAGGTTCTTTAGCTTTCATAGGCGACCTCGATCGAGATTTTGAACGGGAATGCGACCACGATTTAGGGGACATCGACCTAGACCTCGACCTGGAATAAGACCGCGAACCTTTACTGGCTTTCTGATTATCGTTGACATTCTTATCCGCCGCTTTGTAAATATCTTCGAAGGTATAATCATCATCATCATCAGAAAATTCAAGCTTCTTTTGCTTCTCCTCATTGTTCTTTTCCTGATCTTCTTCTGCGAACATATCCAACTTAGGTTTCCACTTGTTTTCATCGTCAGAAGGATTCTGGTTACCCTTTCGGGTAGAAAATGGCGAAACGCTCTTTATACGTTTCGTCGTTTCGACCACCTCAGGTGATGGACTTTTCTGTTTCACAGGTCCTGATGATGTTCCCAAATTCACGTAAGCTCTAAGCTTTTCAACTCTTGCTAGATCGGTAGCTTCAAGCTTCTTCAAGAAATTGATAAGCCCGTGCTGTTCCTCGGTTCCCAATTCCTTGAAATTTTGTAACAATGATTTGAGGTCCTCGTCTGATAAACTCTCCATCTGCTTTGCACGAGACTCTACCGAAGTTTCCAGTTTTTTAACAATCGGAGGAGGACTAGGAGCAACAGGAGGTGTTTGATTTGGTGTTTGATCACTACCAGAAGTAAGAGGACTTGCTCCACCAGTTAAACCTTTAACGAAATCAGCAGTAGTTACAGGTTTGTTAGTTTGCTTAGAAGCTTCTGCCATTCCAACAACAGCATTTATCAAGGTTTCTAATTCGTCTTGCGAGACGTTTGATCTACCCTGAGCTACAAGAGCTGCTGCAATTTGCTGAGCAATCGCGACTTTATCAACAGTTCCGACTCCAGGAACAGTAACCGGTTCAGACTTTGAAATCTTAGAATTAACCTCAACAACTCTGGGATATGTGGGTCTGTTGAATATATTCATGGACTTTGAGAGCTCAAGAAGTTCCTTCTGTTTCCTCTGTTCCTCTTCCATCTTCTTCTTATTTTCCGTTGCCTTATGGAGAAGCTGCGCAATATTCTGTATCGCAGTTTTCGTAGGTGCAATCGCCATCTTTTCTATCATTCCAGCAAAGAGCTGTCCCTTCAGTTTCTCCTTGACGGTTTCAAACATAACGCTGACGTTCTCATCGTAAAGCAATTCTTCAGCGGAGTTGGGTTTTACTTTCTCTGCTGCCAAGGCTTTTGAGAGAAGCGAAACAATCTTGGGACCCAGGGAGCCTAATTGTCCTTCTAAAGCTGTTAAAAGTCTAAGAAGTCCTACAATTTCAAGGTCTTCGCTTAGGATTTCATCGGCAACGGGACTAGGAGATTTTTCAGGGACTGGATATGGAGTCGCATGGTATCTTGGACGGGAAGTTGCGATTCTTGGAGGACCATAGTAAGCAAGAGGAGGAGGTGGTGGTCTGTATCCTCGTCCCCTAGAATAGGGAATATAATAGTCTCTTTCTCTATCCAATTCTCTTTCCCTTTCTCTCTCCCTTTCCCTTTCTCTTTCCCGTTCCCGATCCCTTGCACGTTCTCGCTCTCTTTCCCGTTCACGATCTCTTTCTCTTTCTCTCTCCCTTTCCCTCTCTCTTGCTCTTTCACGAAGTTCATGACGATCTAGATGGAATTCAGGTTTGAGTAATTTCGTTCCTACATATTCAACTTCATCATCGCTTTCTTGATGTCTTCGTTTAGGAGTTAACGACCTTTCCTTTTTCTTGGAAGAGGATGAAGAAGTGGAATGTTTCTCTGGTGGTTTTTCCTCCGGAAGTTCTAATCTCTTTCGAATTTCCTCTTTTCGTTGTTCCACTTGCTCGTTGTGGAGTTCGCGCATTCGCTTGTTCCAAAACTCAATCCACTCGGGTTTGAAGTCATGTTTACTTGGATCTTTACCCTCGGATTGGAGTTCCTTATATCTTCGGTTCCAGAATTTTTTCCACTCATCGGGATAGGAGGGATGCTTTTCGGGATTTTTCTCGTGGAATTTCAGGGCTCTTTCTAAGGTTTCTTCGGCACGACGAATTTGTTCCTTATACTTATCCCACTTATCGCGTTCTTTTACTAATTCTATGGAACGAGACCGATCGCGAGAATGTCGGACACGACGTGATCTGTAATTTCTTTCAGGATAGACCGCTTTTCTACCGCGGCTTCTAGAACGAGATCTAGAGCGAGGTGATCGTACAGGAGAAGGACTGCTAGAAATACTTGATAGGGACGATAACGATTTTAAATCATCTGGTCTCTTCTCTGAGTTTTTTTCTTTTGGAGACTTCTCGACTTTTTTGTTTACCTTGTCCTTGGTTAAAACACGAATTCTGTAAGTCCTAGAATAGAAATCGTGGTTTCAATATGTGGATGATGATGGAGAAAAATAGAAAAGATAGATGAGTAATTTCAAAATAATTTAAAGAATTGAAAAATTCAAAACTTTATTGAGAAAAAAGGAAGATTATAGATTTTAAAGTATGAACTTGAAAAAATGATTAGTTAATAACTTAAGTTTATATTATAACAAGATTTTTCAAAAGATGCAAGACTTATATACGAGTTCTAAATTTAAATTTGCAAGCATTACAAATAGATACCATAAACTTTGTTAAGGCAATTCAAATAGGACAACGTAACAAAAAGGAACTCTGATAAAAAATATAAACAATCGTGTAAAATGTTTTTAAAATTTAACTCATGTACTTACGATTTCGAGTCCTTGGACTCCTTAACATCCTTTTTCCTGGATGAAGATTCTTTCTCATCCCTGTAACTGTCTCTCCTCTTCTCTTTTTCTTTCTCTCTATCCTTATCTCTGTCTCTTTCGCGGTCTCTCTCTTTCACCTTTTCTTCCTTTATTTCTTCTTTCATTTCTTCCATTGGTGGTAGTTCTTCACAAAAAATATATTTTCCACAAATTAACACCATGAAAATTCTCACGAAAAAACAATATATCTCACGTTATGAAAAAATACTCACCTTTCTTAACTTCATTCATCACTTCAGCCATCTTCTCTTCAAAATTCGTCACCCATCGCACATCGTAAATTTCCATTAACGTAAAGTCTGGCGTTTCCCTGTACGTAGGAAACGACCACGATAAATAAAAAATTCATTGAAACAACAACCGCATTTATCTACCAATACAATAATCATCCAACATTCACCAAAGATGATTGATCAAAAATAGAAAAAAATTGAAAAGAGAAAGGTGGACTTACCTAAAGTGAAAATCTTGGTACACTCGTTTGATGTACTGCATCTTGTTCTTATCAAATTGATTCTTCTCCACCAACTGTGGTTGTAATCTTCCAAAGTGTTCTTCAATTTTCTTTGCAACTAACACCGAAATTTCATTGGCTCCACGCTTATAATTCGGAGTGCGAGGCAATTCCGTAATCGCTCGCGAAATCGTAGGAAAGTTCCTGTTCAAATACGCGATCCGATGATTGTAACTGGTGATATGGGCCATTACAGTTCGCGGATCTCCACGTTTATCACAAAGCACACAAGTGTAACTTGGTTCACAAGAATCGTTATCAACCAATTCAAGTAGATATTCTAAGCCAACAAGAGGAGAACTTCTGTGTCGATCCAAGCTAACTTGGATAGTTGTGTTCCTGGAAATCTGATCCTCCATACCTGGTGGAATTGGTTCTCCAGGTGCTAAAGGATTCGAACCCGGTGGAGGCTGACCCACATTTTTATTCACAATATCCGACCTTTTCGACCACAACAAAACCGGGTAAGGCCACTCATCTAATTTAATTTTGTGCCGGTTACAGATATTGTGACTAAGTAGTTTGTGGGCTCCGAAAAGGGCGACATTACATATGTGACACCATATGTCACCATCTTCTGTTTCTGAGTAAACGGGCCTCAAGGTTCCATCCTCTGCTGTCACACTCGTTCTCAATAACCTTTTTCGATCATGTTCTTCCTGCAGAAAATAGAAGCATAAAATAATATCAGACTGTGCAAGATTTTCGTTTTCTTAAAGGATGAGTGTTAAAAGCATGTTACGGTACTTCATGTTCCAATCGAGAGTTTTAGAGTATTGCTATTGATAATCAATCTTTAAGTTATTAGGGATGCTGTTCACCATGTTAAGGAAGGTTACAAGTGTTAGATTTTTAAATATAAAAGGATGTTTATTAAATCTGCCTATTGATTAAATTGAAATAAGGTAACATCTATTACAATCTGATAAATAAGGAAAAATTAAGAATCGGATCATCTTCCGGTATTTTCAGTACATCAGATTTTAATTTTAATATTATATAAAATTCGGTTCTATAAAAAAGAATACTTTCACTTGATCTAGAAAAAGAACAACAAAGGTACGTTCTCTTAAAAATTAAAACAGTACTGTAAATGTAAATTTCTGTCCGTAAAATACAAAAATTGAAACGTTGCCTGACAAATCAGGAACATAACTTATCTCCTACCAAAAAAATTTCTATAAATCTAAAAAAAGAAATAAAGCTTTCAATATCAAATATCAAATAATGCCAACTGGTGGTCAACGTTTCTACAACTTACTGGAAAATGGTGAAATTATTTGCTGCCTGACTAAATGAGTCGTCCATGATCTGTGTCACTTATTCACCAGATAAAAAATAATCTATTTCACTCACATATAAAATTACACTGGCCGAATTCAACCGTTCAGAAAAAAAAATGTATATCGGCATTGATTTTCCGTTTTCAATAAAAAAGGATGTAAAAGTAGTTGCAAATTCCTTTCTAAATAAATTTTCATTCCTAAAAAGAAAATTCCTACTTTGATAAAAAAAGCTTTTTGAAATTAGCTGAAAGTTATCTTTCAGGCTTGCATTTTACCAAAATCACCTGGAAATAGTGTTAAAATATTGCTTATTAAAACTAAAATATTATAGGGTCTTAACAACACGTACATAGAAACATTTATTGTATTTTAGCATACAAGTATGTTTTTTCACTAAACAATAGTGTTAGATTGATATACTTTGATTTATTAATAGAGTACTTCTAGGATAAATCAATCCTTAGTAACCTAATTATTAACCAATTCTTCAGAAATGTTACCTTTTCTTTATCCTCTTCAGATTTATAAGTAGGATGTCTCCCCTCGATGTCAAGATCATCAAAATTTTGCATCCTGATACGTCAATTTAGGTCCTCTCTTATAACCCGATCTGGAAATATTAAGATCAAGTAAGTCTCTAGAAATTAAAAAATTATTCATCAGGGTCTATTCAAAAAATTAAGACTGATAACGGAGGTAACCACAAGTTTCCACTTACTTACCATTTCAATTAAAAAAAAATCTATATAAATTGTATGTATCTGTTAGGTTTACAGACTGTAAACCTAACTACTTATACCAGATTTTTTCTAACCACAGTTTTTAATAAACTCACTAACCAGTAACTTGCAACTTTCATTTAATAACTTCATATTTTATTTAACAACTTATAAGTAACTATCTCATAATTATTTATTATCGAATAACTTAAGGCTAAGAGTGGAATTATTAATACTCTTTCGGAATACTCTGTCACTTTAAAAAATTATAAAAATTTTTCAGTTACAAGACGTTGTTTCAATTTTGTATCACAAATGTAACAGTAATCGCTGGAAGGTATCAATATTTCTCCAGCTACTTACCAATCGAAAGAACGTAGCTTACTTAATTAATCTCTTTGCCTCCAGATACACTAATTTCACAAAAACATAAAACTGACGTTCGCCTCAGGCAAAGTTAACAATTTAACTTTGCGTTACACCAGGTAAAAAGTTCAAATTCTTTCCCGATAAGATATCAGAGTGGGAGAATTAAAAGAAGTGATCACAGCTTATAGTCAGTAGAAAAGAAATAATCAAAAGATCTTTTACGAATCTAGTTTAGGGATCGCAGTATGAAATTACTAATGATCATTCATTTTTATACTAGCAGATAGTCAAATACTGTAAAATTTACGCTTTTTTGTTTCTTACATTAGAAGCTTCACATTTATTTGACAGAAGCTAATACCTTATTAACAACCCATTATAAGTAAATTGATTCCGTTTTTTTAAATTTTACAGTACCTTAAAAGATTATTGACACTACTGAGAAATAGAGTAAAGGACTAAATGTAGTAGTAGAAATAAATTAAACTGCCGAATTCTCAAAAACAAGGAAGAAGTCAATTTGTTGCGAGGAACAAAAAATGTGCATTCGTAATATTTTGTACAAATGTAATCGCTATATACAAGCAATTACGAAGGCTAACATTTCAAGTAATTAGTGGATAGTGGAAAATTCACTTGATGTCTGATTTCGTAAGCTGAAAGCTTATTATTTCTTGAAGAAAGAAAGCTGGCACGCCACTTCATCACAACCATCACAAGCCCGGTGAAATTCGATTAACTTTCCGAACGTTAATATCAAAGGCCTATCTTTTATTGAAGATTGTAGGCAGAAGAACTGTGATTTTTATATAACTTACCCTCAAATCAGTTCAAAATCCTCTTCAAATTTACACTTTTTGTGAAGCGTCTGTTTAGAAAAGATCAAATGTGATTTGAGACCTTTCAGACCCTGCAGATTGCAGCCATTTTGAAAAACTACATAAATATCAGGAGCTGTATAGGAAAATTGGGCAACTATCTTACCGACTGCTGCCGACTATTTCTCGGATGGTAATTTACCTGCTTCAATTTTTTTGCAAAAAATTTTCAGCAAAAATAAAATTATACTATTTTGATCGAGTTCAATTTGAAATTGTTTAATGTTAATAGAATTGTACCTAAAAATATGAAAATTTTTAATGTTGAAGATATTGATTTGGATGATCCATTTTGGAACCTTTTCAAATTTTCGAATTATATAAACAATTTTGCAAAATTATAAAAGTTACAATAAAAAAAGTGTAAGCTTTGAAATGTCATAAATAATAATTATACATTTCTATTTTCAATTCAAAATAATTAAATTTGGAACGCTTTGAGTTTGTAATTTATAAACTTGGATATTACACGAAAATAAATAAAATAATAATTTAAAAGTAGTTTTTAATAATTAATAATTTACACACAAAATAAAAATTTTTGTATTCGTCTAATCATTTCTAATATCTTGTGATAAAAATGTCCCGAATTCAAATGTTTTCTCTCTACTTTTGATATATCTTCAAATTTCGAAAAAATATCACCTGTCTCCGCGGGAAATCTAATTTTGCATTTTTGTTCATGATTTATATTTTCATTCTCAGCGACACTATTTTAACTTCCACATTTGCAATTCATATAATTTTTTTCTACATTGATTACTTACGCATACACTGAAAATATACCTTTCCTAGCTCTGTAATCAGACAAACGAGCGTTTCTCGTGGAAAACACGATCGATGAGACGTGTACAGACAATAAATGCAGGCAACCCGAGAAAATATACCATAGATGTCGACATTTCTATAATATATTTCATGGAAGCGAAAAAAAAGGAAAAAACCTATCATTACTACCTCCAAATAGAATATAAAACAATTTAATTGTTATATCAAAATACTGATCTCACCTCCCATCTCTTTAAAACAATTTACTGCATAAAAATTGATTTAATAACAACAACAATAATAAACAATAATAAACAATAATAAACAATTGTTTAATCCTTCTAAACTTCTATTATCTTAGTTCCAATTAGTTACATTCCTATTACAATTAATTTCCTTCGAATCAAATGAGGGCAATTAAGGATCTAAGCGAATTATGTCTAGAGGCATTCAAATTCAAGCTTTCTACGTGTTACAGCTAACAAGCCTTATTTGGTTTAAGGGCTTAATGTTGCCACAAATTCCAGCACGATCTACGCATATTTTGCAAGAGTAAATACGGGGTGTTCCAAATTGGAACTTCCAATATCCTACTTGGGAGGAAAATGCCCTTAAACCAAAATATCTTTGCTTAAACCCCTAAAATTCCTGAATGTCGAAAAGTTAGGGAAAAAGCCCTTTTACAGGGATAAATCCATAGAGGTCGTTGCCCCTCTGTATGGATGTTTTGAATTACTTAGAATTTTAGATTTATAGCTAGAAGTATCCTGGATTCTTCTCTTTGAGCCCAACTTAGGACACTGTGTATATTTTAGACAATATATACAGTACAGTACATTTGTTTTGTACAAACGAGGAGGAAACCTCAAAGGGCGCGTTACTCTGTTACGCGTTACATTTTGAAACCTCAAAGGGCGCGTTATTCTGGATATATATATATATATCTTGCATCTAAGATAAAAGCCCTATTCTATAAAATTACAAAAGCCATCTATTTTGATTTATATTTCTTGATACTAATTTTTATTCAAACAATTTTTCATCCATAAGAGCTGTAGAAATATATTGAAAATCTGGAATGATTAAAATAATAAATAATCTGAATATGAATATATATGATAATAATCTGCTGATTCTACATCGAGCTCTAATATGTAAAGATTTTTTCAAACCATTTTCCACCGAGGAAAATAAAATCAATTGTATGGCGATTTCTAAACACATATATACCGATTCAATAAATATATGTGTGGACAGAAGATATCCAGGACTCTTGTCCCCTTATAAATAACTGAATAGGGTCCTTTACAAGCAGCGAAGTTTTTTCGTAGACTATCACATTTACAAAATTTTTTTTCCTAAGGAAGACTTTTTTCTCCTCGAGGGGAAATATCGCAGCAATAAATTTTATTTGGGTATATCTTCTACCCGTACGTTTTAAATAACTAAGACGTTTTAACATTATTGCGAAGAGGAAATTTGTACTAAATTGCGTCTTTTTATCGTTCTTTAATAATGTTTATTATTAACCATTAAAATAAATAAAATAGAGATTACAGTAAAGGAAAATAATCTAATTTACTAGTTATTTATTAAAGAATTAGTTAATACAAATTTACACGCGTTGTTTGCATTCTTCTATATCAATATATTCCAGCGATGCACTTGGGAATTGCTGCGTTGAATTAGAAACAACAGATTCAGCAATAATAAAATCTATGGGCCACGACGTCTCCTGAATAATAACTCATATATATATATATATATATATATATA